>WMED01005624.1:4270-19295 GCA_019650415.1 Pipa parva
TTTTGTGCAGCCCCACAACCCCCCTCCCATTCTGTGTTGCCCTCACAAACCCCCTCTCACTGTTATGCCCTCTCAATCTCCCTACTCCATGCCCTCTGAAGGAGAGGGGTTGCTTTCTTGGTGCTCGACCCCCCCCTACATCCCAACCTACCTTTTCTGTGGCCTGGCTGTGTCTGGTCTAGCCCTACAGTGATCATCTCCACAGTGCTGAGTTTAACTTCCTGTGAGCTGATCACAAGAAGTTAAAAGTATTGCTGGGGGAGGGAGACAACAACGCTGTAGCGCTAAGTGCTAGAGAAGACACAGCTGGACCACAGAAGAGGTAGGTAGGGACACAGAAAGGGGGGGGGGGGAGCACCATGATAGGGATTCCCCTCCAGAAGCACTCTAGGCAGCTGCCAACCCTGCCACAGCTAGGCCCTGCTAGGATTAGCTAAAAATCTTAAAAATCTCTGCTCCAAGTGCTTGTTTTGTCTTCAACAACTATGAATATTCTGCAAAATTGATAAGTCTAAACCTGTTACTTGGAAAAATGAAAAAAAGCCATTTCCCATTTGGTATGTAGCTAGTAATGATTAGTATTGAGGAGTTAATGACTTTGATTTTTAAAAATAAAGTTGATAAATTTATTGCCTCTAGAAAAAGGTTTATATAGAGATCAAAACATACTTGCATAGTTTAATTGCTAGGATATTAACAACTTATTTGATGTGATCTTTTCATAGGCTTTCCTTTTCGCATTTAAAAAAATACAGAATAATACTGAGAAACAATAAACAGTTTAAGAGAGAATGTTTCACATTTATTAATGATCTAGAAGTTGTCATTTAAAGAAATATCGGTTTATAATGGCTATAGTGTTCAAAATCAACTTATGTCAAAAAGCTCTTCTTTTTCAGAGGTAAATTTACAACTCTGATTCATCTCTGGTAATACTTTCTATTGCTTCGTCATGTATTTTAAAAAATGCAAGCATCATAAAATAATGTCATGGTTGGAGCAGAGTTAACAATGTAGAGAGTGGCTCATTTAGAAATACATTATATTAAACATCTGACCCACACTGCCATTGTGTACAGACAAGCTTACAGCTTAATCATCTAAATTATAGATAACACTGGCAATTTATAGATCAGCTAACCCCCCCATGGCTTTTGATGCATTTAAAATGATAATACATTTCAGAAATCCATGCAGAACTTTTAAAGTGAGTTCTTCTCCACATGCCTTGCACTTGACATGCAAATTGACCCACCAAGTATGCAACCTACAGTGACCTTACATAAATTATAGAACAATTACACAACCAGACCAGCATGATGAATGAAGGAAAGTCTAGGGATAAATATGTTCCTGTTTCACTAGCTCTCAAGTTATGCAGACAGTGGCAAATAGTGCCTTTTCGGTTACAGTGAGACGTGAGTTCTTTTGCCAGATGGTTTATTATCAGATTTTTGGAATGCCAAAATATTGCACATGTCAATACAGTAAATTAACAAGATAACAACGCAAATTGATTACAGCACTCTTTAACAGTTAAACTAAGGTCACTACCTACAAGACTTTATATTCAGAAAATACATAAAGAAACATAAATTGAAAGTAAGTGTAACATTGCAGAATAGATTGTCAATGTGAAACCACCTTATGACTATCACAAGCAGGGACTATGACTATGTGCATCTGCAGAAAAATAAATATGACTACTGCCATAATGTGGATGGTGGTGGCCATCCATTAGACATATAGAACAGGACAGAGGGGTACATCGGGAGGCTAAGACTACTTCTGATGTGTTCCTCGGAAAAGGAGGCCGTGGACCATGGTGGTCTTCTAGGAGGGGTACTTATTGTGAATACCTTTTGTGCTATCACTTTGTCCACCATTGCCCTAAAGGATAATGGTAAACACAGCAATGAAGGCGATTCTTGTGTTGGAGGAATATTGTCAGGATCCAAACTAGTTAGAGGTAGAGGAGTAGGAGGAAGCAGCTGGAGTGTGATGCCACTGAGGACTTTGACTAACAGAACCTAGGACATAGAGTCTAAGATTTCCCCGGTCTTCTCCTAGATCCCCCTGCAAGGAGGTTAGGGTTAGCTGCAGTGTGATATCCAGGTGGCAGTCCCCAGGGATGCTGTCCACGAGTGGGCTGGATTATCACAGGCAAACAGAAGAATAGTTGATTACTGGCTGGAGTCAGGGCTGGTGGCAAGAAGAAAAAGTCAACAAGGTAGTATGAGTCAGGGCTGGCAGCAAGTAGGCAAGGTCGTAAACATAGCAAGAGTCAGGGCATGCAGAGGTCAATCATAAATGGGAAAACAGGCAAAGATCATACACAGGAAACAGAACAGAATTCAGCACAACCAGGATCATGAATTGAGTCCTATAGTTGGGTGCCAGTACTAGTGTCTGGTCAGGTTAAATAGCTTCCAGGGTGGAAAATGTACGCGATGCAACACCGCGGCTACATATGTCACCAATATGGACCGAGTTTTGCGCTCCAAAAGACTACGTCTGGTTTACAAACACCAAATGGTTGCCGCAAAATACAAAAAAAAGGGTAGCGAGCAAACAATATATAAGTAATTAAATTGGATTAAGGTGCTACTGAGAGGGAAATAATAAATTATAAAATAATAACAAGGGAAAGGAACCCACCAAATAGTGGACACTCATATTTCCTTGAAACAAATTAATTAAAGCAGTGGAAAAAAGGATAAAATAATCTTTAAAACATTTAAAATCAGTGTCCATATAAAGACAGCAACAAAAGAAGAGTGTCAGCAAAAGATTGACTATTAAAATTAAGAAATAAGGGACAAAGCAACAGCACAAAGAGATACATCAAAATCTATAAATAACTCCAAAAAGTTAGAAGGGTAAATATTATAACAGTATGTTATATAAAAATAAATTAGCAATAGTGGTAAGGTTAGCTCTTGTGCTAAAATAATAGTTACTATCCTCTGTTTCTATCAGTCAGAGTGTAATGCTCTCAAAAGTGTTGGTGTGCGCTTTAGAGGTCATGGGAAGTTGAAAAATAAAGCTGGTATTGCCCCACCGGAAGCGTTTCGCCCACAGCTGACTGGGCTTCCTCTCGTGGAGGAATAAAATATGAGTGTGCGCTATTTGGTGGGTTACTTTCCCTCTTTATTGTTTTATAAAAGACTATGTCCAGTGAAATCATCTTGCTTAAAAGAAAATGGCAACCGCGACGGACGTCGATGCTGAACAGGTGAGTATTACGCCTAACAGAAGATATAATCAGTAAGTAGAAAAAGTACTGTTATAATGTGTAATAAAGTCATCAAGAGCAGGGTCAAACTCAATGGTGGTAAATAAATGACTGTGTTTTTACATGCGTATCTGAAAAGTAGGGTATTACACAGTGTAGGAGTAGAATGTGAATGTTATCTTCAAGATTGGGGGTAAAAGGTACTGATCTTGTAGAGAAAGCAAAAGAGCATTTAGTAAAATAATTTAAAAGGATAGTAACACGAAAAAATGTTTAATTCCCCAAGTGAATATATAGTTGTTATTTATTCACTCTGTGCTTTCAAATATTCTTAACTTTGTTTGATATTGAGGTATTTGACTTTAAAGGGCGAAATTTATTAAAATCAGTAGTTACTGATGCGATATAAGTAATTACTGATGCGATATCGGAATTTACTGATATCGCAATATCGAATTTCAGCCGGCCATTGATTTTAATGGTAGAACAGCCGCAATATCGAGATCAATAAATTCCGATATCGCATCGATAATTACCGATTTTAATACATTTCACCCTAAAAACTGGGCTTTTAGGAACACTTCCTGAATATGCCTAATCCAAAGCACCATAGAACCATAGAACATAATGGGACTGGATGAGGTCTCTTTAACTACATGGCTTCTATCAGTAAAATAACAACAGACAGAAAGCAATAATATTCATGTTTCATATAGCAATAATATTCAAATTTAACTTCAATTTATTATTTTTACAAGTCCTGGATTTGAATTAATTTCAATTAAAGAGATTTAGGGGGGAATTCACCATTCAGCAAAGTGAGCTCCGAATCCTTCAGCTCACTTCGCAAATGGTGTTATGCGCTCGCTGATATCCTGCACGCGGACATCAGCAAGCGCTTTAAAGGGATTCCAGTCTCGGCGAGATCAAAAGAGTTGCCTCGCCAAGACTGGAATCCCTTTAAAGCACTTGCTGATGTCCACGTGCAGGACATCAGTGAGCACATAACACCATTTGCGAAGTGAGCCGAAGGATTCGGAGCTCACTTCGCTGAATGGTGAATTCCTCCCTTAGAGATTCAGGCAATAGGCAAAATTTACAAAACATTTTTGAGTTTCTTTGTGATGTAAAAACTGTTGTTTGATTAGAAAATATCGATCGATATTTTTTGATTAATTTTTTCTGATTAAAACATTCCAATCAAATTTTTAAATCTTTTTTTTTCAATGAACTTCAGATCCCAATTTGCCACTCCTAGTCACATTCGCTACTTCGACACACTTAGCTGCTTATTCAGTAGTAGAAGAAGCCGTTTTTGTGCACATAAAGTGATGCAAATTGCTCCATAAGATTGCAACTATCATGGTCGACCGAATTTGTCACATATTCGCCACATTCCAGAGTTTTCTCAATACACGAAAAAGGGAAAATGGCGATTAGATGCAAATTCAGAACTTTACGTGACTATTCAGGGGGTTATTCACTAAGACTAAGAATTCAACTGTCGAATTCGCAAACAGCAGATTCCCATAGCAAATCCGCGACAATTTCCCCATTGTAAAGTCACAACAATTTTTTAATGTTAAGATTGTGACAATTTTCCTACAATAAAGTCAACAATATTTTCATTATAAAGATGCAACCGTGACAGTATCAGCTTATTGAGACTGTCTTTATCTGGCGAATTCGCACCTATACGCAACAATTCGGACTTTAGTGAATAACCCCCTCAGTCTTTAGTCAATAAGGCCCTAAGTCTCAGCCTTGTGATTTCAGCCGTGCAACCCAAGTCTCAGCTCTATTTTCATAGATAATTCATACTTTTTAAAATCCTTACACTCAGTCCTATCTCTTGCGAGCTATAACCTACCTCTAGAATATTTATATGTGAACCGTTTACACTATAATTCAAACGACTAACTTAATGCAAAGGATAATTGGTGACGTCAGTTTCATTTTCATAAAAATTTTCACTTTAATCTAAGCTCGCTCATTATAGTTGAGTATGGTAGTGCATGGGGGGGGGGGGGTATGACCAACTGAGGATAACAGCTGTGAAATCAATGACATCCATTTGTAAGTGTCAGAATTGTATTAAACATCTAAAACTTATTGTTAAACTCTAAAATAGAAAATGTTTTTGATATTTGTTTTCATTATTCATCTTGACTCCATGTGCTTCGTGTGCTAAAACTTTACTGTTTCCCAGTCTTATAGTGCTTATTGGATAACTTAAGCAAAATATTTTTCTTCCAATGTGAATTAAAGAGCTTTACAAAAGTTGGAAAGAATTTAAAATGATAAAGGATACTATTGCCAAAGATAAAAATATAATATGATCATAGTGAAGTGTGGAAGGCAGGCGTTGAGTGCTAGACAGATGGATATGCATTAATCAAATGCCTGAGTAAACAGATGAGTCTTAGGTCTGTTTTTATTTCCAATAAAGGGGTCTCTCTGGTTGTGTTGGGCAAATATTATCATGTGCATTTGAGAAACCAAAGCATTAAACTTGAATACCAAGTATTGTTATGGTAAATCTAAGAATATGCAATTGCGTTGTATCTCTGGATCAAACGAGTAAGAAAATATCATAGAAGTATGATTATCTTTAGCTTTGGATTTTTTATGAAAATTCATATACGAAAAATATTCATAACATTATTACTAAAGTGGACACTGGAGGGTGCTGCATGGTACAGTAGGTCATTGGAAAGCTCAGACTAGAAGCAGACCATGGGTGATATCTGTGACTCAACCTTCTGGAGTGGTGAAGTATGGTGAGTTGTGGTGCAATATAAGATGGGAACCAGAGTATGTTTTTTTTTAAGGATTTTTAAGAGATGTCATTCATGAATTGATTATAGTGAATAAATTGGTCAGCATGGATTTATGATTCCAAACTAAGCTGATCAGCTTTTACAAGACGATAAGGAGGAACTTAACCTATATCAACAAAATAGTTGAGGTAATCTAGCTGGAATTTTATGTTTTTGATACTGTTCCTGGTAAAAGACTGGTAAACTTAGGGCTCAGACAAGAGGATTGTTTATGGGTTGAGGACTGGTTTAGTAATGAAGAACAAAGAGTGATTTTTAAAGCGATATAGTTTGACTGGGATAAAGTAGTACATGGAGAACCACAGGGTACTCTGGTTGTAGTCCAGTTCTCTTTAATCTTTTTTTTTTTTTTTTTATAAATTACGTTGTAGTTAGCCCAGGAAATAAAGTGTTCATATTTACAGATGATGCTAAATTATGTTGAATCAGATCTGGACACCTGCTCTCCACTGAAAGAGTCTGATGCAATGGAAAATTGGGTACAAATGTATCAGATGAGATTCCATAGAGATATTTGTTAGGGTATGTATCTTGGTCACTGTAACAACCAAGGTCCATATACATTAAGTTGGATTATTTTTAGTGAATGATGGATAGAAACTGATCTAGGAAGAGCATAGACCTTGGTAACAGAGATCAATGCCAGCCAGCAATAGCAAAGGCTCATAAAATTGCAGCATAAATAAAAAGAGTAAGGGTTTAAAGAGTTAAAGAACTGATCACACCAAAAAAATCAATACTCTTTTGGTTTGGCAAGAGTGTTAGTAATAAGGATGTATTGGTGCTATAGGTGCTCCAACTTGCCTTATGTTTTTCTACCAAAGTAGCTCTGTGCATCTGTATATATTAAATGTAGTCTGATGGATTCCTGGTGAGCCAATCTCTGCACTCTGGTAGCATGCATTAGTATTTGGACAATGTCCTCCATGTCTGCAGACAGCACTTGTTTGCCTGGAAAGTGGCAACTTACACTTTATGACTGTGACATCCCTTTATGTTTCATATTTCTGTTTCACAGCTGTTGTGGAGGTTATGGCTGAAAAGGTCACTAGACTCCAATATATGCCCTTGGGTTGGATTTTGGTAAATGTACTAATCAGCTTGCTTATAGTAGTAAAGAAATATTGGATGAGACAGAAGTGGTTTTCTTAGTTTTCTGACTTTATAGCATTATGACAGCTTCCAAATTATTGGCCTTATTATTGGTCATCTCAAAATTCTTCTTTTTGTAAAAGTAATTCTATTAGGTAGAAAATGAGTGGTGCAATTATGGGTTCTAATTGTATAGTGACACTAGATTGTAAGCTCTGCACCGTTGTTTGATAGTGGACAGTAATTAGGAACCTTGGTTGTGTATGCAGGCAATTCATAGGTAACAAAATAAAATTTCAATTTCTAGCACAGTTCTCTGTTAGCCTGAATTTGATAATGTTGCTCTGGGTTTCTGCCACTAACAGTATTTTTTGTCCATGGCTTATGCTGAGCTGTAGGATTGGCACTTATGTAAAATTACTGTAATGAGTGACATATGTATGTCCACTGTAGGGGTGCAGAGAAAATTGTAGAAGGGTTACTCCTCATTCCAAATTATTTGGAACAGCTGAAGCAGGCTTGGTTTTGAATTCCTGACACCACACACTCTGATTCAGTTTTTTTTTTTAAATTGATACAGTAGAAAGTGTAAAGAAAACTCAGACTGGTTTGTGCATTGCAATGTTGTAACCAAGGCAAGTTACATAAAAAGAATTTAATTTAACAATTACAGGTTGGCTTTTATCATTATAGAACCCATGCATGAATGATAACTGCTGATTGGATGTTATGGGTTACCATACCTCAGTAAATCATTGCTCTGATTTTCTCTGCTTTCTCATTTCATCTCTTTCTACTTATAGAAATCAAGAAGCAGTCTTAAAATGGAAACCAGGAGCTGAGCCGAACCAGAACTTATATAAAAGGAATTTTAGAGACAACAGAGTCTTTAAAAAAAGATCCAAAATATATTGCAAATGTAATACTTCATTATTTCTGTTTCATTATGTATTACAGATTATTAAATCTGAGATGATTGCAAGCTACTGGATAGTGTAAAGCATTCCCTGACCATATGTGGACCTCCCAATGTAGCTCTAGTTTTGCTGCCAGACGAAGACTTCAGCATCATCTGTGTCACCCAAGGAGGAAAGATTGGGCTTATTTTATAATAATATAAAAACTGTAGTTTCACAAAAAGTTGGGAGTTGGGAGTAGATAGTGTAGGTCACTTTGATAACACTCAAATCAAAGGTAAAACTCACACGTTATCCATTGGTTAAGGCATCGGATTACTAAGGTGGAATCCTGACCAATCGACGGTGTCCATTGTTGGATTGACACAGGTTCCTTGGTTATTTCCAATATGTTTTAAGGGATATAATTCCCCCTAAAAAACTGACATGTGAGTTCTTAAAGTAGAACTTTTAATAATTCTGAAAATAAAATTCATAAGGGTACACGTACAATTAAAAATGGTAAAACATTTTTCTTTTGTTTCTATTGTTTTACCATTTTTAATTGTACGCGTACCCTTGTGAATTTTATTTCCCATGAAATGAAATGGAAAACTTGTCATGACCTTGACAAGTTTTCCATAGTAAAGTTGCGACTGCGACAATATTTCCATAGTAAAGTCGTGACTGTGACAGTAGCAGTCTATTGTGACTGTACAGTATTTAGCTGGAAAATTGATACCTTTACACAACTATTTGGACTTTAGCCAATAACCCCCTAAATGCTTACCCTTAAAACAAGTCATCCTGAAACCAAATAAAACCCATTTTAGAATGTTTATTCCACAGCAGTGAGTACACAGCAGTCCACTGGAAAGACTCAGGACCTCATTGATTAAAGGATGAATTTACCTGTTGATTTAATCTCATTATAATTCTAGTTACATTGCCAAAATAATCACAGATTCACTTCTCATTATTGACTAAATAGCAACTAGTCTTGTCAAACAAGTGGACCGCGGCAATCACTGTTAGATGCATTGTGTGGCTTAGTCAGTCAGAAGGAAGTAGAATACAGAGCCCTGCCATCAACCTCCTAATTCTTCAGTCTGAAGTGGCAAAGTCAAACAGGTGAACTCGGAGCAGTACACCTAGTTGCATTTACTCTTTCGACACATTCCACCATTTAGTCAATAGTAGAAGCCCCCCTGCTCGTGCATGACGTGAAGTGCTCCCTAAGTTTGTGGCTATCGTAGTCAACTGAATTGATCATGTATTCACCACATCACAGAGTCTTAAGCAAACATAGGGAAGTGGTGAATAGAGGTGATTATTCAGTCTTTAGTCAAGGAGGCCCACAGTCTAGTTATATAAAATGGGCATACTCATAAAAGGGAACATTAGGAGATAATATTCCTACCTGGTGAGCTCAGGGGAAGCAGAGCTACCGCTAACTACTCTAAACAGATAGTTTCCAGCAAAATACTGGTGATGCAAGGACCCAGTGCAAATTTTTCACTGGAACACAAAGTATTGTCTATATACCACTAGAAAAAGCAAATATGTTAACAAGACAAAAAAATATGCCGAAAGATTTCAAAGTTAAACTGCCCATGTGAATCTCCAAAGCTTTAATTGACTTTATATCTCAGCTGTTTTAAAATTTGATTTGATGAGTTAAAAATACCAAGCACTTTAGCATCAGTATTTCAAAGAAAGGTAAAATCTTTTACCAACCCTTTTCCTTAAAACTGAAGGATGTATTTCTTGTTTCCAGTCAGCCTAATCAGTCATATTCCCTGGTACAATATTTTCATATACTGTATATATATTACTGAAATGATGGACGGTTTGTTTATCCTAAAAAATATATCCTGGTCAAGTTGATTGGTTTAGACTAAATAAGTATTAAAAGTCACCTGTGGGTAGTTTTCTGGGAAGGGGATTCCTTTAAATAAGCTGGGTGGCACTAACAATGTTCTACTGAGGTACACAGAGAGTTCTGGGATTGGATACCTTCCTTTTCCTCCTCCTCTAACAATATTTCAGGTACACAGAGAGTTCTGGGATTGGATACCTTCCTTCTCCTCCTCCTCTAACAATATTTCAGGTACACAGAGAGTTCTGTGATTGGATACCTTCCTTCTCCTCCTCCTCTAACAATATTTCTCCACCATCCAATGTGAAAACTTCTGGAGCAGAAGATGTCCCCTGGTTCATTTGAAGGATTGTTGTGGAAGTTGATAAATTAACCAATTTCACCGATTTCCTAGTTACCACATGACCACAATGCCAATACTATGAATATGGCATGGGAACACTGGTCTGAGCAGGCAGACATTGTGAATTGCACAGTACCTATTAACACCACTTAAAAGTCCATTGATTCAGCTTGAGATAGTATTTTGTTTAGACCTCTATTGTTTTTATACGTATTATTATTGGAAAAACCTTGTAAACAAGTCATGCTTTGTGCACCTATTATTCTGTACATTACTCTGAGAGACATTTGTGCATTGTGAATAAATAACATTAAATACAAATAATAACATTTTTCATCAGGAGAAAGTTATATTCCTTTGAACTCCTGAAGAATTATTTTCCTGATTGAATTAGATTAGAAAGAAAGTGTGTAGGGTATAACAATAGTATGTTTTGTAACCATCTCCATGTAAGGTTGCATTCAATAAATCCAGTTTAATGGCTCTATATTTCAGGAACTGTTATGTCAAAGTTACTTGTATTTCTTGACCCAAATTATCTTGGTGGTAAAAGCCTTGGAGAAAAAAAAAATATCTACTGGTAATTCATACCTTTTGTTTCCTTCCTGGCAGGCAAGACCTTCAGTTATTTGCTACAAAACCACTGACAATCCTTACAACTTCATTTTAAATGGTTTGTGTTTTCAGTTTCATTCCGTGTGGAGGAAATTATTGGGGAATAAAAGCGATGGCATTTTAATGAGTTAAATGACTGTATTACAAATGTCTGGTTGCGTGGTTCCAGTGTTATTTAGCAATTTTATTCATCTATGCAAACACATTTCTTAAAATATGGGATTATATGGCATGTGTCTAATGAAAGAAAGTTCATTCATTTCTCAAGATATAGATATTGGCCTCTTGGATGCTTATCACTTTTGGTAGGGGTCCATGCACCAAGGTTACTGTGCATGTGACTGTCTACATTTACCATGTGATGCTTTAAGATCAATATCTATAAAGGTGCGTACACATAGAGGCATACTAGTTGGGCAAAGCATAGGAATATTGGATGATAAGTTGATATGCTTTGTCCAACTAATGTGAATCCTACCCTCATGGTCTTCCTGAGTCTCTATACCAGAAAATGTTCTGGTCTCATTCATTTACAAATTACATTTAAGAGGGATCTTGAGTTGGAAGTTCCAGTATGAATATGACTTCTTATATCTGCTCATCACAGTTTTATCTGAAGAGACACTGACATTCTTTCTGTAATATATACACATTACTAGGTATTTAAACAAAAACAAACAGTAGGTGCTTAGGACACTCACTGTCATCAGCCGAGAGCCATCTGTTGCATGGGACAGAGGACCTTTTAAAAGGTAATATTAGAAAGGATGTTCGGTACATTCTAACAAAAGTATTCTGTGATCAAACTGCCACTCACCAACAGTTAATTTCTCAGCCTTAAAATTCTAAACAGGGACACAAGTTGTATTTAAGAGATGGTCCTTCCAATGGAACTGGCCAAGAAAAAAAGCAAAGATTAGACAGATGTGCTACAGACCTGTTTGAGAGCTGTGGATCGATCTTTCTAGTATTTAATTAGTCCCTTCAGTGATTTATTGATATAAGGGATTTGCTTAGAAGATATTATTAGAACAAGTTGCAAACTCTTCTTTCAAAAAACTGTTATGATTTAATATGTGCCTGTGTGACACAAAACACACTCCTGGAAGTAATCCATACCCTACGCTTTATATAGGCACAGGGTGGAGTGTGTGAACAATTATATTATGTTCAACCATTGCAAAACTTTTCATGGTGAGTGGCATATATTTCTGAAGTGAGAGTGATATCTATTTGAACATCAGTCATCAAAAACAGCAATTATAGGTGAATGCATAAGCTACTGACATTTTGTTTGAGCAGTTTATAATTGTTTGAATAAGAATAAGGTGACTAATTATCTTGGAGGAACATTTCACACACGTTTCCTCCTTGGTAGAATCGTAGAAAGAATTTTTCATCCAGAAGAGCAAAATTGTGAATGGCTTAAAAACCTTTCCACTATAAGCATATTCTTACTCTCTTTATGCTGATTCTGTTTGTTAATAAAGGAATTAATTTAAATGTAAAGCAACAGTGTTATCCATTTTTAGTATAGCTTCAGTGTCTGCTTTCTCCTTTTATATCTTCCATGATGTTGCATTCTGCCAAGTTAAAGAGATTGAGAGCGAGAGAGTGAGAGCAATGTTTAGTATATGTAGTATCAGGGGTGGTATTGTCTATATGAAATGCTCAACTTTATGTTCTTTTAACTAGAGGTGTAACAGATGGTTCCATTTCCATCCAAGTAGCAGAGAGCAGTGCCCAATCCAAGTGTAGCCAATCAATCCTTCCACTCTGGGGGGAACTACAAGCTGGGTCTGTGGTACTTGCTGCCAGAAATCCAGTGACAGCTTCAATTCGATAGCATGGTGAGCTCAGAAAAATCGGAGTGTGCAGGCACAAATATTCACTTGAATAATGCAATTTGTTCTTAAAGGGAATGTTTCTTGCAAGTGCAACTTTTACAAAGCAATATATAGGAGGCAATATAATTATTTGCCTTTGTTTTCTTTTTAGGTTTTGTGGTTTTTAAATTGTTTAGAGTTCAAAAAAATAACTAATTGTTAACTAACTGGATGTTAGGGTCTCTTACACTGGAAACCAGAACTGGGATTATAGGAACAAAATAGAAGGAATTTTAGTTTAAAAAAAAAAAGAAAAAAAAGGGGAATACTATTATAATCCTTACCGACCAAATTATAATTTCAAATGCAATTAAAATATTACTAAAAAATTTAGGCCATCTGCCAATTGTACTGTGTACAATATACCATAATTCATTTTAAGGTTAGCATTTCCTTTCAATACTTACTGTTCCTTTATGGACTAAGGGGCTCATTCATGATAGGCTGAATAGACACTGAAAAGGTTTAAATCCACATTTATTCGCCACTTTCCTATATTCGGGTATTCAGCAAACTCTGGATGTGGTGAATTTGAGACTAATTCAACCGCTTACTACAGTTGCAGGTTTACGGAGCACTTCACACCACTTTATGTACATGGGCATAGGTAATTCACTTATTCAGCAAGCATTGAACTCTGTCGCAGTAGCGAATTCAGCAAAGCATATTGTGTCACATATGTGGGCTGATGGGAGGGCTCCTACTATCCGAATGGCGGATACTGATGCAGTTGCATCTTCACTGTGGGAATCCTCTGTTTAGTGAATAAGGAGTAGGGAACTGGAGTGTAGCATTCCAAAGTGATGAGAATTCACTTCGGCAGTCAAATTCTCACTTTGATCAATAAGCCCCGTGTCCCATTTATACCTAAAGGCAGTTATTGGCTAAAGTCTGAACAGTTTCATAACATTCTGAATTCGCATTGGCCACGTCCCAATATTCACATATTGAGCTTCTATGTAGTGACCAATTTGATGTTATTGTAGGATATATGGTGAGCAAGTGGCATCATTAGTTAGTAATACTGTCGCAGAAGAATGAATGTAAAAATCACTCGTACTGGTGGCCAAAATGTGACGTACTGGTAGAAATGTACTCACTTATATTGAATGTTACCTGTTAATAATATTTTAATAAGAAACTAATAAAGATACAGTTATATTAACAGATTCCTGTTTAAACACATCCATGGGAATATGACATCATTTCACTTGCCCAAATTCGCATCAATACACATCCTGCTACTATTCGACTGACTATGTTGCACTATGCATCCGCCTACATCTACCGCTGTTCGCTTGTTCACCAAGATTATCTGCCACTTAGTCAGGATGAGGAAGCGACTTTGCAACTTCCCCAGTGTAGCGTCAAATGACGCAAAGTGAATTTGTCAGGCACATTTGCAGTTTAGTCAATAAGCCCCAAAATCTCTTTTAAAATCACTTACTGAGATGCAGCTCAGGTTAGAGAAGAGTCTGACAACCTACATGTTAGCAACTATTTTAGTATTAATGGATCTTGTCAGCGCAAGGCTAATTTCTGACTTACTACTGCTTATTAATCAACATGATGAAAAACATTTAAGCTGCAGCATACTCGGTTCCAGTATATAATATCAGCTGCATTACATTTCCTATACAGTGGATGTGTCAGGCACCAAGCTAGATTTAAAGGGACACTATAATCGCCCTAAACTGATATACATCAAATAACTATTTGAATTGAATTATGTTAAATTAGACATTCACATTTAGCCTTAGACTGGGTTAACACTAGCGCGGGCAAAAAAAAAAGTGCTTCTGTTATACGTACCTGATCTGGGCCCACTGGCGTGACCATGAGCCGGAACGCCATTGGGATGCTTCATGTCATGTTTTTAGTGAGTGTAGGGATGTGACAGGAACACTGCGATGA
Source organism: Pipa parva (assembly GCA_019650415.1). Taxonomy (NCBI): domain Eukaryota; kingdom Metazoa; phylum Chordata; class Amphibia; order Anura; family Pipidae; genus Pipa; species Pipa parva. The sequence goes on from WMED01005624.1 coordinate 18,971, forward strand.
GATAGGAGTTGCAGGGAATGCGGAAGAAGCGTTCACACAGTGTCTAGAAAGTACAGGAGAACTGCATATCCCGAAGATACGCAGGCCTGCATTTGTGGGTGTATTTTCAGGATGTGCTTTTTTTTTTTTTTTTTTTTTTTTAAAGCGCAGTGCTAGCATGCACTAGTGTGAACCCGGGCTTACTGAGATACTTTCACTTTGTGGGTCTCTGTCCAGATTAGAATGTTTAGGAAACCTGCAGCTGATTAAACAAAATGCTGTAAAGTTCCATGAAAAATGAGTGAATTGACTGGTTAATATTATACCCTGGTTTTTAAAAGCAGGG
>WMED01005625.1:0-19292 GCA_019650415.1 Pipa parva
TAAAAAGCATCGTAACCCCGAAACGTCGTAACTCGAGGCCGTCGTAACCCGAGGACCGCCTGTATTAGGAAAAATTTCAAAATATACTCACAAAATTAGGAGATAAAATCGCATATAGATCAATGTGGAACCATGGTGTTCAAATGAATGTGTTCCAAAGAAGAAAAAACTTCACTGTTCAGAAAGAAAACGACTCCAACAAATAAATGAATAAAAATAAAGGCACTACTCCAACGCGTTTCGCCGCTAAAGTGCTTGCGGCTTCATCAGGGAGTAAATAAATAATGTAATGTTATTTAAAGTGTTCTGATTGTTAGGACACTCTCATTCATGTTTTTGAAAATTCTTGAGAGGATATCTGAAATAGATGCAGAGCGGGGATTTTGATCAGCGTACTGTCATGTGAAGCCAGTTGAGTCAATATTCACTCATTTGAATGCAAGCCACATTTATTTCAAATAAAATGTGGCATTCTATTCTTTGGTCAAATATATGCTGGGTGATCACTTTGGGACCACAAATTGAAACCGTAATCCTCAATTTTGCTCATAAAAAATAACAAAAGACAAATGAGATTTCATCAGAGGGGGAAAACTTTACAGAGGTCTAGTAAATTATAGCAACCAATCTGTAGTTGTCGTTTATTTTTCATACTTCCTTATACCAGAGAATGCTGTCTGCTGATTGGTTTCTATGGGTTACTAAAGCTCTGTAAATAATTGCCCTTGTTGATGAATTCTCCTGCAAAAAAGGTCAGGCAATCTGCGTATGTGTGTCCTGCTTTGCAGTAAAGCCATGCATGTTACTCTGATTCACCTTATACAATAAAATGGGTTCCTTTCATCATCACCTGAAAAATACAGAAGCCTGCATATGTAGTGCAGTTCAGGCTCACATCTGCTCTTCCTAAATGCCAATAAAAAAAATCATACAGTATATATTCCATATGACACTTCCTTTACACTTTTTTGTGGTCTTTTAAAACAAAATTATCCACATAATTGTATCTGCTTAACTCAGTACTAAATGTTGTATTTCATTAGAATAAAATACATCTTTATTTCTTTTTTTGCAGAGATCACCCCGGGTTACCAATTCTGTGCCTTTTCCCCATCATTCACACAACATCACCAGTATTTAATTCGAGCTGCAGTTCCTACTGAGGCAGACAGTCTAACTTCAGAAGATCCTTTGCCTTCTGTATGCTCCAATGAAGAAGATTCTTCCAATGAGAAGCCAACCGTCTTGGTTATTTCAGAGGACTTTGACTCAGAAGTTTCTTCTGTGGTAGAAGCAGCTCAGGATGATGGCACAGTCCTATCAGAAACTGAGAGCCAAAAACTGGCATGTGTTCAGAATGTTGAGGAAGTTTGTGCAGAAGATCTGAAATATGAGAATGATCTGCAACAAAACGGTGACAATGCAAGACTTGAAGAGAGAGATTGTCAAGCTGTGCAGATGTGCCAAACAACATGCTTCCCTGTAATCTGTTCTGAAAAAGAGACTAGTTCCTTTGATTTCAGCAACACACTGGGTCAGGATGAGAAGGATCAAGTGAATTTAAACGCGCTGTCTCAAAACACTGAATTTTTCCAATCAACTAATGACACAAGTAACCTAAATATAATTAATATCTGTAAAAGTAAAGTGGAGACTGACATGATGCCTGTCACTGATGCTCATTATAATGGAGTGGATGATGTATCAGGTGACCTTCCTGACACATTTCCAAGAAGTATAAAAGCTGAGGATCCCTTGGCTGGTATGAATGCTTTGATTGTTGCAACTGAGATGCCTGAAGCCTGTCCCCTTATACCCAAAGAAACTGAATGTATTACTCCTCCTGATTTAAATATGGACCCTACTCTGTTCCAAGGCATAACACTCCTTAGTGAAATGGCAGACATTGAATTAGAAAGGAGGAAACAGGAACTGGAGAGTAAGTAGTTTTTTTGTTTGTTTTTTTGATCATTCACAAGCATAAAAAAAGAGATCTAATAGTCTATAAACTAAATTGCCTGTATTTCCCTGTAGAACCAGTTAATGCCATCTTCTGTACTGAAATGTTTAAGGGGAAGCTTTTCATTTTCCCATAACTAAACAAGAGATTCAACAAACCACTCTCTTTCCCCTCTCCCAGTTCTATGGTACAAATATAACCTAAACAGCACCTCTTCTTCTCCAAGTCTATAAAATGGCAGTTGCACAAGGTCACCAACCCCGCTGTATGACAGAAACTCTGATTTATAGTAATTTGCAATGCTAGCAAAAAAACCCTAAATTTTGCTACTTCTACCCCCCATCTCACTGTTATTACAATCTTTTCCAAAATACCCTTCCTTTGAATTAAATAAGGTATTACTTTCTCTTGTACACATTGGAGAGTTTGTATTCGTGCCTTAAAGAGTCGCTGAAATTAATCTTTGTAGACTTCTTCTCAACCACATGTCTGTGCCATTAACCTCTGCTGTTCTGATATCACAAGATATTTACAGTATATGCAATTGTATTCTGTGAATTCAGATTTGAGATGTCCTCTGATCTAAGTCTACTTTTTTTTATCTTTGGCACAATTGTTATATATATTTGACCAGAAGCAAGAGTCAGAACTAATATGAATTATAGCTTGCAATGTGTTCGCAGGCAGGTTTGCCCCCTTTCTCTCTTTTCATTTGGCCTTATCATAGCACTCCTGCCTATCCTAACCGGGTACTGTGCAGGTATTGTTTGACTGAGCAGAGGTCACCATATTAAACAGATTTCCCTATATGCAGATGATTTTTTTGCTGATGCTAATACATCCTTAAATACCTTATTTATAGTAGGTGAACCTTTCTGGAAATTCTTTGGCCTTTGGGTCAACTGATTGAAATTCACACCTTTTTAGTCAGTGCCATGACCTTACTACCAACTCTATTAGGTTATGCATGCTCCTGCAGATACATCCCAATTTAACTCCACTTATAACATTGTTGGAATTGAAATCTTCGAGTAGGATTCCATTAAATGCAATAGAAGACTTGGGAAGTGTTATCATGAGTGTGTTGACAGTTTATTTATTTTTTGTTGTCCAATTTATTTTAGTTCAGCAAAGTTATCATTCCCAAATCTCGTTGGATAGCCTGCTTGCTGCCAGCACACAGATGTTGATGGAGGTACTATCCTTCCCCGTCTTAGAGTGTATGAAAGCCGAATCTATTCAGCTGCCTAGAGAACTCAACCCTGAGAAAAAATACAGCTGGATGCAGAAAAAAGATGAGCCAGTAAGTTTGGAAACTTCTAGCCGTGTTATGTAAATTCATTATTACAATGCAGGTCTTGCATATTATTATAGAGAAATAATGCACATTATTTTTTTATTGGATCTTTTTTATTATATTTTGAGAGGAAAGACACCCTATACAAATCCCTTAGATACACTATACACACACACAAAGCTTTTCTTTTGCTTATGTAATAGAACCTTGACATATAAAGATGAAAACAAGCACATTTCGTTCTTACTCCTCACAAGCAGCCTGTGGCTCTGCAATAAAATGAAAAAAATAACAGCAATTTCAAAATGTGATATTTTGAATGAGTTTTCCAAGTTCTCTGAAATGTTGGCAGATTACTGCAATAAGGTTTTTGTTTGTCCAAAGACTGTGCTTGGCTTAAGCTCAGGTGGAGGAAACTGCCTCCTTACACAGTTGTTTTGGGGCGCAAGATACTGCAAGTATTAGTAATCTTTTTCATGATGAATTTGTTGGAAGTTTACACAAGTTTACGCTAGTTTTATTTTTGTAGTTTTCTATTAAATCAACTATTGAGAACATGGACTCCTTGGAACTTGACTATCGGTTGAGGCTTGCAGAGCTTCAGAGAATGTACAGAGAGAAACAGAAGGAGCTGATTAAGCTACAAAGAAGAAGGGACTCAGAGTAAGCTATGAAATTGATTTGTTGAGGGTTTCCATAAGGAACTGTGAGTTTTGTGAACTTTGAGTATTTGTAGACAATGCTATGATGTGAAGGAGAAAGTACTGACATATTATGGGGTGTTGTTGACTTGGATGTGTTTGCACATTGCTTCCCTATATTAATTTAAATGGACAGTAGCGCATTGACTCATGAAGTGGTATCCCTTTGTACAGTGCTGTGGAATGTGATGACACTTATAAATAAAGTTTAATATAATACTGTAAATACACCCTGCATGATACTGTAAGTTCTATAGGGGGCATATTTATCAAAATGTGAATTGTTCTATAGATGTGTGAATTTGGGACAATGCGGCACCTCTCTAGCCTTGCTTAGTCAGCAAATGTGATTTGGCAATTTTTTTGCATAGTTTGCAACATTATGCCAACCAGGTATTTATGCACCACTTCACGTCTATTTGCTATGAATGTGACAACAATTCAAGTATTTATCATGTGTCAAAATGATAGTTTGCCAAGGCATGCTGGCTTGAATACATGGACTTATCTTCACCAGATAAAATTCATGAATTGGGAGGCTGAAGGTATAGGGTTCCTGTTACTTCTCTTGTGACATTTCACTCAAAAAGTTTATAAAATATGGCAACCAAGCGCCAACATGACACTTGAATAAATTACAATATGCCTAATAATGAGGAATTCGCTACAAGATACCTCCACTAATATTCAACTACATTTAGAAAGTACTTAGCAACACACTTGTGCATTGCAATGACAATACACTTAATATATATGCACAAGCAAAATAATTGATAAATATGCCACATATGATGCAGCTTAATGCAGCAGTTCCTCCACAAAATATGAGTAGCTTCCCACTTTTAGATATATTACAGATCAAATTTTTTTTTATTTTAGCATACTTTCACTTTCTCTTTTTGAAACATTTCTCCATAGTGTTTAATATGTATTGTCCTTCCCAATCTACAAGTCAGTCGTAGTCTTTACAGTCGGTGCCACTGTGCTTGACTACATTGATTTCTATGGCATTTATGTTCACACTGTGCAGGTGAGCGCCATAGTAAGTAATAGTATGGCTTTGCATGTGTTCAACTATTGCGTAAAACAGAGGATTGGAGACAAGCAAGGGGAAGGATATGAGGAAATGATAGAGACTGATGAGGAGAATGACAAGACAAACTACAGTATTTTATTATTCTCTTGTTTCCTGGTGGAACCAGCACTGAGTCCAACACTACCTGTAGTGGCTGCTATTAGTGGCTGAATATTTGGGATGCAGTGTATCTTAGATCTGGTACTACAGGGCTGTTATTATACACTGGCATGGGCATTATAACATGTATAAAAGTACAGTGACCAGACTGTACTGACATATCGGATGTAAGCAGCTGCACTTAGTTGTGTGCACCAGTCGATGTATTAAAGTTTGCACCACTTACATCACATATGCTGTATGTTGCACATGCAATAACATAACATGCAGTTATAATGTACATAACAGCCATATAGCTCAAATTAAGGTAAGACATTTGTCTTTCAAAAGAAATTAGAAAATGTCCTTCATTTTGAAAGCATTAGAGATGGGAAAAGAACACGAAATGTGTTGACAATAATTACAGCTTGTATACTGCTGGTAGAATTATAAAACACACCTGAGCAATTTCTATATACAGGTCAGTAGGTTAAGGAGCACACATTCCTACCTTTATCTACAAAGAGCTCTGCCAGATGCTCAAAAATAAAAAAAAAAAACTTTGTTTTCGCCTAATCTTGGCCTCTGGTAACAGTGAGTTGTTTATAGAGAGAAGCAAGATGAAAAAAACATGACCTTGGGAAGAAGAGGTCCTGGGAGGCCAAGGAAGAGAAGGCATGGAACAAGTATGTCTCCTCAGCTGGATAGAGAGAAGAGTGGAGGCAAAGTCATTAAGTAAGGATACATTATCTATAGGAGAGTGCATATAATGAAAACAGATTTAAAAATTACATTTTTTCAACTCTGGTCCTCAAGTATCTCCCAAGCAAGGGGTGATTTGTGAATCACTCTTGTGAAAAAAGTAGGATAAATTCATAGGCAAATTAATAAATGTACTTACCTGGCCTTACTTACCTGATTGGGAGGGAGGGGAATTTTAGGGCTCGAGGTGAGAAACCCTTTTCAAAAAACAAATTTGCCAAGTTTAGGGGCAATCAAAGAGTTAAGTAGTAGAGCAGTAGATATTACTTAAGAAAGTAGTATAAAACCAACATAATTAAAGGCCACTTTTAAAGCCAGATGCCTAACTTGAGACTATTTGTTGTGTATGATTAATAGAAAATTCTGAAATATTGTGATTTATATGCTTTTTAGATTTATACTTAATATATCATTGGGTTACAGGATGAGGAAATGCCTTGTGTTGTCTGAGGATTCTGAGTCAGGGAAAGCTGTACGGAAAAGACAAATGAATGTTCTAGAAGACAATATGATTGATAATGTAAGTGGAAAGATAAAAAGCAGAATTCAGAGTTGGGATGAAGAGGACCTATCTTCAAGCTACAAATGTGAGGTCAGTTATATTATAACTCACATGATTTAGGTAACTTAAAGTTAGTGTTTCTCCTATGCAAGAATATTTTGTGAAAATCAAAAATGTTCTCTCACATAAACGCCTTTTGTGTAACTTTAATTGCTTGATCGCCTCTTTGTTTACAGAAAAACATATTCCTGTCATAAATACTGTCCTAGGACAGTATCAAATTTGAATCATTTTTAAATGACCTGTAAAAAGTGTCATTCACTGTCCACTGTCAGCTGTCTTCACTGTCCAGTTCATTTTTTGAGTGTGGAATTATTCAAATTTGCTCTAAACAAATACATGCAAAAATCAAATACTAATACAGTGGTACCTTGAGATACGAATTTAATTCGTTCCGTGACCTAGATTGTAACTCAAGACAGTTCGTATCTCAAACCAATTATCCCTTTTTAAAATAATACATATGAAATGAATCCTTTCCGGCCCCAACAGCTCGTATCTCAAATGTCAGCTCATATCTCAAACAGGAAAACGGTCCGAATCGCAACTCGTATCTCAAGAAATTCGTATGCCAAGCTGTTCATATCTCGAGGTACCACTGTATATACTTTTTATATCCACTGTACCTGTTAGTCATTAGAGTTTTCACACAGAATGCATGCTTGCCTCTGTGGGATAATATTTCTTTTAGTTGAACGAATGGTGTGGCATGTGTGCCTTATACAGCTGATGTCAAAATAAAATGTACTTTAGACTGCAGGTACTTTTTTTTACTGAACACTTGGCAGTAATAAAGAGTGTTTGTTCAGTGGGAGGATTACTAGGAGCTAATTGTGACTGTTAAATATTGTGTGGTTTTATTAAGCATGATTTATGGAACTTCACTCCTATAGGTCCTTCTTTGTATTCTGCATCATATGACAGGTAGGAGTTATAACTTAACTCTGGATGGAAACACGCCCCACTTTAGCACATTACAGGCATCAGCCAGTGTAGATCCTTCCTTGTGACTGCTGCAGGTTTAACTTTTAGAATCATGCTGGGTCCCAGTTTTTTATTTTAGAAAACCTCGGCATGAGGTGTTGGCATGAATGGAGTTTAATGTCTACAACTGTTCACTTGACACACTGGCCATAACAATTGAAGAATTAAGTGTCTAATAAATGAGAAAAATCCAAATCACTGCATCATTCTTTACTTAATATCAAGAACACATTTTGCTGGAAAATGTTAGGTGAGCACATAGTTGGGTAAATGTTACTTAGCAACATCAGTGGACAAAGAAAGGCAAGAAGTGGGAAAGGGGGGGGGGAAGTACTTGGTAGCAATGTTAGTACACCTAGTTATAAATGCAAAGTAATACTATGAATTTGTAGTTCAAGTTAAAATTAACAGAATCGGGTGAGGTAGATCATGGAGAAACATATTTTAAGATTTAGCTCCACTGGAACTTCATGCTGCAAATTTATACTTGTTTTTGCCAAATTTCCTGGTAATGACACTTTGGTGCTCCTGAAAAAAGTCTAAAATATTCCCAAAACTCAGGCTTGATTTTCCAGCATCTGCTGGTGTGCCAGTGGAAGACACCACAAAATACCAGACCTAGGTCCGATCATATCAGAGGTTGATATTCACACAGTGTAAGAGCAAGCAACAGTCTTTGACTTTACCAGTAAATGCATAGCAACATATCACTGCTGGCTTTGGTATCTTCAGGTTTATTCTGATACATAGATAATTGCACTATTGTTTATGTACGAATACTTTGTGTAATTGATCCCTTCTGTTTTGTTTTTTTTTGTCTTTTTTTATTATTGATGTTTACAATTCATACAAAAATATAATAATAAGAAGTCCAGTAGCTGTTTCTTTCCTAGCATGATCTTCTGTTATATACTGTATGTATCTATTATACAGTGCTATCTTATGTTATTGGCTGCCAACTGGCTCCACTCATTACCAGATTGTTGATTCTCAAGTACACTTGCCTAGTTATGCATTCACACAGAGCAATAAAATCAACGTGGGCAATCTTTCCAAAGGTCTAGTAATCCATGCCAACTATCAGTTGTTTGCAGTCACTGGTACTTCTTACCTATAAAATAAATATGCCCTTGATATACTGTACAATCAAGATGCATTGTTCATATAACCACTGTTAATCTGGTCAGTTTAATAGAAGACATGTGACTGATTAAGACATTGGCTTTCCCCTTAAGTGGATAGTTCTGTTTTTATATTTATTATCTTTAGATGTTCTATTGTGTTGCATTAGTCAAATGCATGTTGTATAATTTCTGATGTTTAAACTCTTTTTTTCTCTCACTCATAAAAATTCTGTTGGTATGTTACTGTTGTAGGGTGCAGGAAGATGTCTCAGAAATGTTCATTTTAAAATGTTTGTTTTGTTTTTCATGTGTCAGATTCTGAGCAAGATCAGAAAGAAACAGAAGACTAATGACCAAGAACAGCTGGCAAACAGACTGGTGAAAGCCATGTCCCTCACAAAGCAAAATCACTTAAAATCACAATTTAAGCTTGCGTACAACAGTGGGGTCAAACAGAGATGTGAAGGTAACAAAAGAATGGCACCTGAAGATTTTAAGGAGGACAGCACTTTGCATTTACCATTGTTAATGTCCAAAGAAGGTAAAAACAAAATGGCTACCAAAATAAAAAATATGCATGTAATGCTAAAACTCAAAGGACAGATGAAACCAAGTCTCTCGCCGGCAATTTCAGAACTTAGCAGCTGCTCCTATGGTAAGTAGAATGTCTAGCTTGCATAGTTTTATGGCTTCGCTAATTGCTTGAATGAATATCTTTCTTGATAAACTGCTTTGCTATTATACGTGCATAGAGGCTCCAGCTGCAATCAAAATAGTTAACCTCTCCTTTTTTGTTTAGGAACAAGGTACTTTAATGACTGGTAAAACTAATAGTTATCATTTTTGAGGGGACATTCAATCCTGGGCAACATATTTTATTTTTTTTTTTTTTTATGTCCCAGTGTGCATGTTTAAATGAACCTAACATTGCACTTCTGTGATTAAGGTTCTCCATACTGTATATACACTGCAAAGTGCCTCACATTTAAGTAGGAGCTGCTGTAACTCTCGTTTGTGCTTTTTCCACCTTAAATGACCTGGGCACATACAAACATTGTATTGATTTAAAAATTGAGTTTAAAAGATAAGTAAACCTGTATATAAATAAAATTCTATTTACCTATTGTCAAGCAATAAATTGATTAAGAAACTCCTGATTCACCTCTTAGGCTAGGTTCATACTAGCGTAGGATGGGCATCATATGCTAGTGTGAAAAAAAATTCCGCTCAATGTTTCCCTATGCTACTTACCTAGTTCTGGACATACTAGCGTATGATGCACATACGCCGCGTTTGCAATGCTGGGTGTTGTGTTTTGGCCAGCGTACGATACACTGTGCACGAAATGTGACCAGACAGGAAAAGCTGTGAATGCCGCGGGAGCTTTCCCATGGACGTTAGTAAGTACAATAGAAAAATATCCTCCAGCTTATTTTTCTATTGTAATTACCAGCAACAGTGTGAATGCTCCCTTGGCATTCACGGCTCTTCCTATCTGGTGACATTTTGTGCTCGGCCTAATACGCCGGCACAAAATGCAATGCACAGCATTAAGAGCGCAGCATGTGCATGTCATACACTAGTGTGTCCGGAACCAGGTAAGTCCATAGGTTTACACTAGCAGTGTATTTTGTTTTTATGAGTGGCGTATGATACGCCGCGCATAAAAACACCAGTGTGAACCTACCCTTAGTCAGCAGAGCTCAATATCCCCCTGTAGCTGCTTTGACTGTGTAAACAGCTTCTGTGCATGGAGCTAGCCACGCCCCCTTCTCTCCCTAACTTCTCTCTCTACAGCCGACCACACAGGTCGTCAGACAGGTCTTATCTGTGCATGCTCAGGGCTATAATCAGGCTTTTTAGCTAAGGAGAGGGGGTGGGTATTTTCCCACAAGACCATGCTCTCTGTATAGTTTTTGATGTCACTCAGGGCCTGGGCTTATCGGTACAAAAAAAAAAGTCTTTTCATCCCCTTTAAGATGAGCAGTTAAGGCAGCAAATATGCATGTTCTTTTTATAATATTAATAACTACCTGTATCATTTAAGATAAGAATTCCACTAGCTTCATATGCTTCTTCTGCTAAATTGGAACTCCATTTGTACCAGAAATTATTGTTTTTTATTTTCTGAAAAAAAAAAAAAGAGGTACAACAGGGGATTATTAGGCATTTCTTCCTTGCAATATAAACTGCAGTTTTGTTTCTGAACCCCAACTAAAGCAAAAACTGAGTATTAGCTAATACATTATAATTCAGTTTGAAATGTGTGCTGATTTAGACAAAAGATGGTGTACTCTTCAGGTACAGAGACAATTTTATTTTACACTATAGATCTTTTTAAGGGAGCACACCAATGGATTACAGATTGCTTGAAGCAGGGAGGCAATTAGCCGGTTCCAGAAAGCATGCGTCTACAATTTGTCTGGAATCTGGAAAACCTGCATCTTGGGGAGTTGTAGAGTTAAGACTTTAGAATGTAGTGTTGTGTTCTAATATACATTAGTAACAGTAACCATAAATTTAGTGTGCAATCTAACTCGTAAGTATATTTTGAGAATTAAAATGAGGAACTCTGAATAGTTTTGGGTGGCTTTGGTTGTATTTAAATCATCGTGTGATTTCAGATACAGACACAGAAGAAGATGAATATTCTCAACAGGAGTGGGTTTCACAGTCCAGCTCTCGATCAGTGCAATCTAGCGTGTACAACGCCCTTTCCAGAAAGATCAAGAGTCGGGAATGTTTTCAGCCTTCCGAAAGTTGCTCCTCCATCAGTGCTTCTCTCAGGACTAAGCCATCAATGAGCAATAGCAAGCAATTTTGTTTACTTCTGCAGGATGCAGAAAGCAGATCGACTTTCAGCGATTCAACGGAGGACTCGTTTGATCAAGGTTACTAGAATAGTAAAAGGGTCAAACTTTATCAGGGGAATAAAGCTGCCTTTAGTGAGATTAACTGTGATTGGCTATCTGTGTTTTAGATAGAATAGCCTCGCATTATCAGTATATTCTTTTCCTCTATATATCATTTTGTGTATCCCTTATTGGCTCTTTTCAGCTACTCTTAGGTTTTTCCATTGCACTGTTATTTTGCTAGGCAACAGTTTGTCTTAATTTTTAAATGCTGCATTAAGGTTTTACATAAAAACAGATATATATATATATTTTGTAAATGGGAAATATGTGTTCATACAATATGATGTTTGTATTATCATGTTTATTAAACATATCAAGTTCATTTTTAACTAAACTAGTGTGCTTTGTGTCTCTTGCGGTGCACCTAAGTAGCTGGGCTAGATTTGGCTTCTTTTCATTGTGCTTTTCCTATGTACCCTTTACATCACTCCAATGGTTTCCATAAAGCAAATATAGTTTTGTAGTCTCTGCTATTCAAATATCCCTGTTTGAAGTTACCCTTTGCTATCTTTTTGCATTCGCATATGATGATTTTACTTTGCTTTTTAAAATGTCATGAAGAGGAAGCACATTGTTGATTTAAAGCAATGAGTGTTCTTTGCGTGAGCATTTTATTTTCTGTTGGATACTGCAACAAACAAAAAAAGAAAAGATCAACGCACAATCCCTGGGTCTCCATACTTTCAATTTTTTTATTTCGTGTATGTGCTTAAATTTAGAGCAAAGGTGTTTTAGTTGCATATTTCTGATTATTAAAATGCAAAGTGCACCAAGCAAAGTAAGTTGTCCCATGTTTGGTGGTTTGAACTTTTACCTCTTGTCATTATTCTAAGCTTGGCACCCCCATGCTTGATCTTTGTATCAGTGACAAATGGCTAAACTTCCCCTGGTTGTAGCCATTATATGGGGGACAGGCTTCCAAGCCCGGTACATTTAAAAAAAAAAATGTACAACATCCATATTAAAGGGACAGTTGTGGGTGCTCTGCTTTACTACAAAAATAGAAGAATTGTTGGAGCGCACCTAGCGCTTTATGATTATACTGGAAGTGCCACTGATCTAATGAAATGTTGCAGAAACAAACAAAAGGAAGATGATACAATACCCATCCCTGGCCTCTTGTGCTTACTATATTTATATTCTGTGCAAGGGCATACTTTTTAAGTGTAGCTTTTAGTTACATATTTATTATCATCAAATGCTTCCATCAGGTGATCACATTTTCCCCCCAAAATTCCTACCTATGTGGCTTTTAAGCTCAAACAATGCATGACATTTTTATGTAATAATGTTGCAGGGATATTAAAATATTAGTGCAAATTTAAGAAATAGACTAAGCTAAACAACTCGATTTTCAATGGCTGTCTTGATGTTTAAGCCTTTGGTAAAAATGGCCAAATTCTGACTATGATAAGTTATAGTATATTTGTTTTTTGTGAGATGGCATTGTGTGGCTTCAAGCTTGCAAGTAAGGTGCATAGTGTTGGGGCAGCTGGTCCCTAAAAAAAATTTTTTTCTTGAAAGAGTAGGTTAAATTGTAATTGTAACTACAATCACATGAGTGGCTGGGGAGAAAAAAATGACTTCACCTGCAGGTTTTCTATGAATGTTTTTACAGTTATTTTGGCTGCAGCCATGCTTTGCCAACATGTGCATTTTAGGAGAGATGCTGTAAACTATCTCTGAAGAAAATCCTTCAGGTATTGAAGGTGAGGTGTGGCTCCTCTCCTGACCCAGCCCCAAACCAGCCCAGTTCGGCTTTAGTTCTTCATTAATTCTGCCCAGAACCAACTTTACCCTACCTCTGAACAAAATCATCACCTATGTCACTTCTCAGCCCAGCTCTGACATGACATAATTAATTAATACATAATCAAGCCTAGCCTCCTGCCGAGTCTGCTTCTCATTACAGAAAGGATCAAGTTTTTTAAAAATTATATTTCAAAACATTATTAAATGCGGGTATTCTTGTGATTTCTTTGCACCTAAGGGATATTTGAATAGTAGGGATTGCAATGGCTTTCCCTGATACTAAAACCAGGCAAAATAAAAACCAAATGCACTAATTAACAAAACTTTTCTAGAATGCTTGCTTTCTCCTTTCAGCTGCTTGAGCATTCCTTCACCCTTGACCCTTACCCATGATGCTTTGAATGTCTGGTTTCTTGCATTTGCTCTCACGCTGCACTAAAGAAGCAAAGTGAATGGCTGGAGTAGGGCAGACAACGCACAGCGTGGGGTCAGGTTCCAAGTCAACAGAATCATGAACTCTTTAATGTAGGTAGGCCAAATAATGTTCCTGTTGTAAAGTGTAACCTCAAACCTCTTTTATTACGAAAATCTTTAACATCTGATATTTATATTATTTCAGTTGGATGAAATGGCTTTACTCTATTTAGAAAGTCTGTCCTTCCTGCAATATGTTGTATTGAAAAGCACATTTGATCCACCAATGCACTAGCTGATTAGCCCTCTGAATTGGCAATTTACGAATGTTCTACATCAGCCCTCCGGTGGTGCAATTCAGCAGTGCAGTTGTGGCAGACAACAAATGGACAGACCTATTTCTGGAAAAACAGTCAACAGGAAAATGGAAGCAGCTTACTTCAATTCAAGTTTGTGCAACATTTTCCCTTTTTGTTTTTTTATATATATACTGTATCTGAGCATTTGCTCAGTTAATGTCCCCCTACAGAAGCAACTTTATGTATATATTTATATATAGAATATCTCTGGTGGCTTGTGTGGAGTGGCCTTTTTGTGTAGGGATGCCCCTGCAATTGATTTTCAATGTTTGTATGATAGAATTCTGGCATTGGTAAAGCATACCTCTGAGATACAAGCCTGATGTTTCATATTTACAGTGGAATTCCTAAAGAACAAAACATGAACCTAGAGAGGACCCAGTAGCTGTCTATGGTCTGCCTTCACCTAGCCTGCTATGCTCTCTGCCTGCTTGGCATTGTGGCAGAACATGTTTTTTAAGTCTTTAACAGGACTATATTATGTCTGTTATTTGTTTGTGCTTTGTCCTTTTCCTAGACTGCTTCAAAATCCATCCTGTTAATGTTTACATCTGTCTTTAAAGTTTAATAACTATATGTGCGATTATGTCACTGTTTAACTTCTAACATTTTTGCATAAGAATTATGGGGGAATGTGGTTGAGCCAGCACTAAACAAAAAGGCTGCTTTATGTTTTTGAGAATGATGTTATTGGTATTTTGACTTATGGGAAACCTAACTGTAATAATTACAATCTAATTGTAAAGCCATTGAATTACAAGTTATAAGACCTTTTATTTTTTAGGGTTTATTGTTCATTTGGTCTCCTAAAATGAAGAGCCAGTGGTACTAGTTAGCCTGAACTGTGTGTAGTAATTAAGTGTCTATTGTTATTTTCTGTACTTTAAATACGTTATCTCTTGTTTGTAACTAAAAACAGTTGCAGCTAGAGAAAAACTGGATATCTTGTACATAGTTATAGTTCGTAGGCAATTTGTAGAGAAGATACTATATATAGTGTTACTTTATTTTGTTAAATGGAAATCAAGTCTGTTATTCACATTGTACTACTAGGTGATTTTTCTTGTGCTGTGATGCAACTGAAGTGGCTATCTAGGCATTTTATAGTATTTTGTGTGTTATTGGATCAAAAGAAACAAACATTTAGGGCTTAATTTGAGTGTGGTAATGGCTAACATTGGTTACTTGGATAAGATTTGGTGTGAAAAATAAGCTTGCTAGGAATCACCCCGTCTGGATCTCCTATTTAGAAGGGTAACCGCTGCACACAAATGGTGCCTTCTTAGGCAGGAGAACTTAAAGTAGACTTAAGGTATGACTAGTATGGAAGAGTCGGCTAAGCATGGTGTGAAGACACTGTATATATACTATGGAGAAATAGCTAAAGCCCATGAGATTAAAAGTTTAGGTTCCACAGCTCTATTATTCTCTCTCTGTTGTGTAAAATGGAGTTCACAGATGCTAACTTTGTCAATCTAGCAAGCATTTTGCTACAGTCAGAAGAATTTACTTTCTATACTTTCTGTGGTTCATTGTAAAACTTCATATCCTGTAAATGGTCATGTGTGGCTTACCAGTCCAGGGCTGGCTATTGCGGAGACATATACCTCAGGTTAACAGTACTATTCTTTAGATAAACACAATTAGTTTCTTGTCTTTTTAATTTACCCAACACAAAAATATAGGGCGTATCTGTTTTTTTTTTTTTTTTTTGGTGTGTGTTATCTGATTTACATTTCTGTTCATAAAACATATAGTAATGCACACTGTGAACATATTTGAACATGTACTTAGACATTCCACTTTACAACTTTGACTTTACGTTAAATTTGATTTACATATATTATTGGGGCCTGAGTAAAAGCTATAAAAAAAATATTTATTTTTTTTCTTGTTGTGATTGGCTCTTATAAAAAAAAGGTAGATTTGCTAGTCTTCATATTCACCAGCAACATCATTCGGCAAAATATACAGCTCTTTCTTACTAGTTATAGTGTATCCTTGGATTTGTAACAGAAGCTCTCTGTCTTTCTGTTAGACTATAGCTCAGAGGAAGAAGACGACGACTATGTTAATTATGGCATAGACCAGTTGTCTTTCCCACGATCAGATGAATCTGGCTTGGGTCTTCTTGCACGGTTTGCAACCAGTGTCCTTCCCAGTCCTGTCATCTCTTCACCTCTATCAGTTGTCCAACTGGAGGCCAAACAAAAAGCTAAGAAGAAAGAAGAGAGACTGTTCATGTTAGGTAATATAATCTAAGTTTCTTTGTCATTGGCTTTAAGTTTGGTACCTTACTTTCAAAACAATTCAGGATATACCAATATGAAACTAAAAGCAACATCCCTGCAATGCAATTTTAGTGCAATTACTTCAAACTTTATTCATTTTGGCAGCTGTCATCTTTGACAACTTTTACTATGCTTTTCAATAAATTTGCATTATTTTGTATTAACTGAAGACGATCACTGCTATCTCCCAAATTTAATATATATATATTTGGTACAAAACATTCATAGGCGTTATTGCTTAGATGCTTAGTAGCTACATTTAGATTCCCACTACTAAATGGTTCTCATGGAGATTTGCTTATGATGCTGTTGCCTCAATATAATAGTTTTGAAAAACTCTGCCTCAGGTGAAGGTTTCTGTATATAAACAGGATAATGGGATAAAAATGATGTAGGCAGAAAGCGGATGAAAAAGAATACAATAACAATATATTGGGGAGAAAAATGCTATGGCATCAGAAATGAAATTTTCAAAAGCCTCTTTCTACGCCTTGATAACACATAATGAGTTGTTTATCTTATTGGATGGAAATTTAATTTTATGTTGTTAACATTTATTCATTATCCCAAAAGATTCATTCTATTTCATGCAGCCAACCATTAAAGGTTATTGAATTGGGAGTGGCTGTGCTACTTGCAATCAGAGACTTCAGGAGACGTTAGTTCAAACCAAGTGTATTTAACAGCTTAATGAAAAATCTGCCTCTTGTATACAGAAGGTAAATAGAATGTAAGGAGGAAAGAATTAGCCGAAATGAAAACAATTGACTGCGACAGTTGAATTCTTACTTTGATGAAAAAGTCCTTTAGTGTTACTGTTTAATTGGTGAGCTTAAGGTTGCATGTATATGGCAAATCTCGCATTACAGGCTGCTTAACGGCTTCTGCTGTGCACATGGCAAGTGTAGGTCTCCTACCAATTGAAGTGTGTGATTCAGAATGTTCTCACAAATTATACAGAGAAATATAATTGAGTTAAATAATATTCTTTCCCTTGTTTGACCAACGCATGATTCAGATGTAAAACATTTAATAAAGTGATTTTTTTCTTATAATGTGGTGTTTTCCATCAGGTACAGAGTTTCAATATTCAGATTCAGAAAGTGAGGTAAAGATTTGGAAGAATTCATCTCCCAGCACAAGCCTTGCTAGCTCTTTGCAACCAGATAGTGCCCCACCAGTTCTGACAGAGGAGTCATCTCCAGACAGTTTAAAGAAACAGAAGATCCTGGACAAGTCAAGGAAAATAAAGAAACTGAAATCACCTAAAGATTTAAGCCAGGAGTTTGGTAATGAATTGAGTGATGATGACCTTTGGAGCAGACGCAGGAGTGAGCGCATCTTTCTACACGATGCCGTCAATCCTTCATCTTTATTGTCCGTTGCAACAAATGATGGACATTCAGTCCCTAAATCTATTCGCTGCAACAAGATAACTGCTCTGAGCACAAAGAAAGGGAAAGAGTGCAAAGACCATGGAAAGGTGGGTTCTGATTAACAATACAAAAGAATGGAAAAAAATACACACTCACACTCATTCACACACACTCTCTCTCTTTTAATAGGACTTGAAAAATATATATGGGGTTATTGACTGAGGTGCGAATTCGACTGTCGCATAGCAAATCCGCGACAATTTCCCCATTGTAAAGTCACAACAATTTTTTCACAGTTAAGTGTGCAACAATTTTCCCATAATAAAGTTGCAAAAATTTTCCCATAATAAAGTTGCAACTGCAACAGTATTCTCATTATAAAGGAGCGACTGCGACGGTAGCAGCCTATTGCGACTGTCTTTAGCTGGCGAATTAGCACCTAGACGCAACAATTCGGACTTTAGTGAATAACTCCCTTAGAGTATTAATAATGTGTTAACAGAACAGTAGACAGACGTGTTAAACACTGGCTATAACATGGTTAATACATATACAATGACAGTCGCCACAGTCCTTTAAAAAAAACCATTTTGGTTATGTCAAAAATACTCAGATTTAACATCTGGTTATTGTATCTTTAACATCTGGTGTGTTGTATCTTTTTTAATATGGGTAAATAAGAATCGTTTCAATGGAATTGTACAAGTCTAAATCAAACTTAGGGGGTTATTCACTAAAGTCTGAGTTTTTGCATATAGCTGTGAATTTGCCAGCTAAAGACAGTCGCAATAGACTGCTACTGTCACAGTTGCGTCTTTATAATGATAATATTGTTGCAGTTGCAACTTTTAAAAGTATTCATTGTCACAACTTTGCAATGGAGAAATGGTCGCTGTTGTAGATTTGCTATGGGGATCCGCTGTTTGAGAATTTGACAGTTGAATTCGCACCTTAGTGAATAACCCCCCTAATCTTGAGCTAAAATTGCTCACAGCAACAATGCAGCCCTCGAGTATTTACTGTGTGTACTGATATAAGTTTTTTTTATTGTGGTTCTTTACTTTAGCACACTGGATGGAAAATGAAAAGCCATCTGCAAATTACATTTATGTATTCAGTGAAGATGGTACTTGGCAAATATCTTTAGTTATTTGTAATGGTACTTAACAAATATCTTTAGTTATTTGTAATGGTACTTAACAAATATCTTTAGTTATTTGTGTTGAATGTATGCTGCAAGGTTTACTTAAAACAATCCCACTAAAGTGGCCTATTTACCCTATATTATTTTAAATTTCTATTTCCTGCAAAGCAAAATGCATTATTATAATCCCCAAACTCCTCTGTAGAAGTTTGCCACAGTAGCGCCAAAAGTGGCCACCACATTGGATGATGTGGGCACATTCTGCAACTGAATAAATCATCTCTGGCTTGAGCACACTGGTGTGGACCAGCCTAATATCACATTTGTAGGTAGAGCCAATAGTTGTTGTAATGTAAAAGTGCAGCTACCAAACCCAGTTTGCTCACTAGCAGTTGATCATGGCTTAGAGTACAAGTTCTGGTCAACGAATTAGAATAATTTGAAATAGTACAATCATGAAATTCTTTGAATGCATTT
>WMED01005626.1:0-18309 GCA_019650415.1 Pipa parva
TGGCAGCAGAGTTTAGAATAGATTGGAGAGGAGAGAGGTAAGAAACTGGAAGGCCAGATAAAAGAACATTGCATTAGTCCAAGGGAGACAGGACAAGAGCATGCAAGAGGGTATTAGCAGTGGAGCGAGAGAGAAAGGGGCGGATCTTGGCAATGTTGCGAAGAAAGAATCAACAAGATTTAGCAGTGGAAGAGATGTGTTTAGAGAAGGAAAGAGCAGAGTCAAAAGTCACTCCAAGACAATGAACAGAGGTTACAGGGTTGATATTCGCACCATCCACTTGAATGGAAAATGTAGGAACAGAACCAGGTTTGGGTGGGAATATAATCAGTTCAGTTTTAGCGAGATTTAACTTGAGGTGGCGCATGGTCATCCACGAGGAGATTGCCAGAAGACAATTTGAGATTTGAGACTGTAGTAAAGGCGTTAGGTCAGGAGCAGATAAATAAATAAATTTTAAATAATGACCCAAATATTACTAAATCAACATTTCAGGGGATATAGACATCCCTTCATTATTAATAAATACATTCATATGCTGTTATATACTGTCACACTCACACACACAGGTAATAATTCACACAGTCAGACGTACATACAATATATTCACTAAAGTACATATTCAAAACACTGAAAGACAAACACATACACAATCACATTAAATACCAGGAACAAGCTATATAAAGATAATGAACACAAATATGAACTCTTTTTTTCTTTACAATTTAACAAGAATTCGGAATCTAGAAACAAAACTAAAATTATAGTCAAAATCAAAACCAGAAACAGAACCAAAACCAGAAACAGAATCAAAACCAAAACTAAAATCAAAATCAAACATAGAGATCCAAGCACATTTCCAGACATTTTAGGGGTTATTCATTAAAAGCCGATCACTCGCGTAAAGGCCCAGATTTGCATCCTTTCGTAACTTCTAGAACTCCGCTTATTTAACATACGTGATGTGACAAACTCAGTGCCAGTTTGTATGCTCATGATGGCTGTGGTAATTCAACTATTCAGCAAGCGACGAAGTCTGTCAAAGGAGTGAATTCTGCACTGCTCTGAATTCACGTGTTTGATTCACCACATCAGAGCAGCAAATTGGGGGGGGGGGGGTGGCAGGGCTCCAGTGTTGCATAAGGCGACTGTTTATTCAAAAGTGACAATAAACCCTGACAACATGAACTAGGGACAAGGTGAAAGGGATGTATTAGTCACTTGATACAGTTAATGGGACAATGTGAGAATGATGTCACTGCCCTTCACTGGGGGAATTCAACTCACTTTGCATAGCTTCACACCCCCTCATTGTTTTACTGATTATTACACATTATAAGAGCAATTTATCAACAGGAACAATTGTTACAAAATTTTCATAACCTGTAGCAATGGGTCAGAGGACAGATTTTATCATTATAATTCCCATTTCAGTGAATACTAACTGCTGATTGGTTGGGGTTGGTGAGTAGAGCTCAGTAAAAGATTGCATTTGTTGTTGGTGAATTCCACTGGATGTGTTTTGCACTAGATATTTCTGCCACTTTAATAAATGTGCCACTAAATAATGTTTTTTATTCCTATTTAGCAAAGTATAACAAAGCAGGAAGACTATTATCACCTGGATAACCATATTATCCATTTATGTCATTTCTGGTGTGTTAAAGCAGCAGTCTGAAAAAATGCAACAGTAGCAAAGGTTAAATGCAAGAGAGGCCACATGGTAGCTTATTAAATAGTTTTGCCACAACATAGTATAAGGGAAACAGAAAGAACAAACTGAAGACTCCACCACAAAAGCTTACAATCTACCTGATGAGTTAGAATAAGTAATGCTGTAAATGTTCAAAATGGTCTTTTACCATTAACGTGCTTTGATACATAACCTTCTCTGTATAAAAAGATGAGAGATATCTAGTAAATCTTGCAATTTTTCCAAATCTCAGATTGGCAATTCTTAAACAAAATTGGACACAAACAATCCTTATAATGGAAGGACATAGCACAGAGTCTCTTACTAAATCTCCATTATATTAAGGATTTATTGGGAGCATGATACTTGTTTACCACAAGCGTGGCAGCTGTTTACCACAAGCGTGGCAGCTGTTTACCACAAGCGTGGCAGCTGTTTACCACAAGCGTGGCAGCTGTTTACCACAAGCGTGGCAGCTGTTTACCACAAGTAAAAATTGTATGTACTGTAATTTGTGTTATGTGCTGATGGAGCAGTGTTGTGTGCTGACTGACATTTCTTAAATGAACTGATGTAGAACACATTAAAGGGGCTTCTCCCTGAACACTGTACTGTAGCTGTAGTGATGATTCCTGCTTGAAGCATCAGAGTCATTTTTCCCTGTTGTAATGTCTCTAGGTAGTTTTCAGTTTAAAATATGGGCAAGATTTATGCCGCATTGTTGATTTGCTTTCTTGTTTATAAATCCAAATATCAAACACATCTGTTTCTTCCACTTCAGTGATCTGAATTCCACTGGAATTGCAGTTTTTTAAGGAACCATGCCAAGTTTATGAAGATACCCCTATTTTTGTCTTTTATTCTTTAGATTACAGAGACACAAGTGGAAATTATATTTTTCAGATATTTTGATGTAAATCTGTTTGATATGCCTAGATTGTGGGTTGTAACTTTTTCAACCTTTAGTAATCAAGAACTGTTTTAACACTTGTATCTGTTTAGATGTTGTTGATCTACAATACAATCTGCAGTCCTGGGGATTCTGGGACAGCTAATGCTAAATTGCTTAGTACCCCTATTTATTGAGATATCTCTTATCATTACAAAGAACATACAGTACATGATGTTCAGATAGTTTTTGTATCACTAAACAAATGATATTAACCAATAATCCTGTACAGAGTGGTGCTGAGTGATGTATTCAGTGATTTAAATGTGGGGCTAATTCGGGAACGATTGAACTTACTTTGCGAAGCTTCTCACCACTTCGCCGAGTTGGGTACTGGTCTCCTGCAAGCTGAGATCAGCGAACGCTTTAAAGGTACTTCGGCTCACCTCACGACCACTCGAGTCGCCTTGCGGAGCCAAAGTACCTTTAAAGCGTTCGCTGATCTCAGCTTGCAGGAGACCAGTACCCGACTCAGCGAAGTGGTGAGAAGCTTCGCAAGGTAAGTTTGATCATTCCTGAATTACCCCCTCTTGTCAGTACACAGTGAGAGGTATGGTTCCCCACTTGACCAAAGACTGTGATATTGTTTTAGAGACACAGAGATCACAAACCCCATAGTCATTGTAGCTATTCCTACTTAGTAATAAAGCAATACTAGGTTACGCAGCACTGTACAATCCAACAATACAGTTACAGTATAATACAGACAAGGGGAAAGTGCTTAACAGAGAACAAGTGAAGTAAATTACAAGCATATGGTCAAGAAAATACATCACTCTAAATGAAATTTATTAAACTCGGAAAAGCCTGTTTCAGCTTTTCCTAGTATAATTGGGTGAACACCAAGAAGTTTCTCACGGTAAGTATCATGAGATTTGTTTCAATCGAAGCTTACCGAGAGAAACTTTTTCCACTGAATATTTCCATGGAAAGGTAGCTATATTACACTAATGTAAAGCCATACTACACCAATGTAAAGCTATACTACACTAATGTAAACTATTATTACTATACTACACTAATGTAAAGCTATACTACACTAATGTAAATCTATACTACACTAATGTAAAGTATTATTACTATACTACACTAATGTAAAGCTATACTACACTAATGTAAAGTATTATTACTATACTACACTAATGTAAAGTATCGCTACCCTTTCTCTGGATATATTTTCCGAGTTTAAGAGATTGTGCCCTAAGTGCCAGGCCATGATCAAAACAAGAGGATAGAGGTCCCTGTCCCATAGAGCTTACAATCTAAATAGGAGGAAGACTTACATAAACAGATAGGAGGGTGACAAGTCCAGTAGCATAAAGTGTCAATTTATTAACCTATAGGTGCCAATTAAATAAGAAAATAAATACAAAATAGAATAAACAATTGCTTAAGATAAAATATGGACATGAAAACCTATGCTAGTGCTCTAAGAGATAAAATTTCAATTTAGTTTTGAAGAAATTAATGCTGGAGCATTGCCTTATAGCTGAGTGTCTGACTTACTTATATACAGAACAATGGATAACTATTAGGCCATTTTCTATTCGAATGAATCTGTACCCAGAAAAGAACTTACTTCAAATTTAGTTGCACTGGGCCCAGCAAAGAAGAACCTATACAGGGTTATTTTTTTACACTTACACTGTACCTTTTTTTTAGCCAATGTGATAAGGAGGAGAAATCTGTCTTTAATTAGTTATCCCTATAATGTTACTGCACACTTTACATTTTAAGTTACTTAAAGTGTAAGTAAACCCTATTTATAAAGATTGCCCCACTAAAGTATTTGAAAGTGGAAAAACGATTAATGAAATCCTCACTCACCTTTTCACTCTGCAGCACTTGTTATCCCTCTGTAAAATATTCCTTCTTCCTGTAGAGTATGAGGCCACGCCCCCACCCCTCTCACATTCTCTGTTTTAAAAACCGACTTTGTCCTAGTCAGAATTCAATGCTGCGGGGCTTGTAGCAGTGAAAGGAAAGTATCAGATTACTAAACATGCACTAGCAGAATGAGTCATTGTGTGAACTCATTAGGGGGAGGTGACTTCTGGGCACTATACAGGAAATGTAAATACATAAGAAATGCAGGGGAGAAAGGCTGCAGGATTAAGAGGTGATAACTCAAAAACACAAAATCGTTTTTACTTTTCAATGTTTAAGGTGTAGTGAATTCACGTCCCTTTGCATACATTTGCAGTGATAGATGCAAATTGCTAATTCTTATTCACTAAACAGAGGATTCCCTCTGTGGAGAAGCCAGAGGCACCAGACACTATTCAATGCATTGTCAGGCATAGTCAGTTGAATAGTAGTAGGATGTGTAGCGAGGTGACATCATTTACCAATGATTAGCATGGATCTCTTTAAAGAAGACAATGTCACTCTAACTGTATCTTTCTTTTTATTAATGTACAAATACTATTATTTGGCAGGTTTAATTGTAAAGAAGAATATTGTCACCATTTTGGCACATTTTGATGACCACTATTGTTGATGCATTAAAGTCACCTGCATTACACCTGATTTTTACATCCCTTTCTATGCAGCAGTATTTCTAGTTCATATTGCTTATTTGTTGCCATATTTTCTCTGTCCTTTGAATATACAGTTTTCTTTCCCCCCACCAGAGCCCTGCCAACAACCTCCTACTTCCCCACCTTTGAGCTGGCAAGATCATTTGGTGGATTCAGAGCAGTAAGCCTTGCCATATTTGCCACTCCGTTCAATACTTGGTAAATGGCAAAAGTCACCTGCATGCACACACAAAGTAATGTAAAGTGGTGCTTAAGTCTGTAACTAACTTAAGGTGTTACATTTGAAGCAAATTCTCAAAATAACAGAGATGACTAAATATTTTGTAGTTGGGAAAGTGGTGAATGAATGTGAATTTGCACATCTACATGATGGTTCACAGTTTGATGAATAACCCCCCGAATCTTGGTATGCATATTTGTCTTTATAAATACTTGAAAGTCATGTACAATTTAGGGGATTCTCAAACAGTGGATTACCATAGCAAATCCGCGACAATTTCCCCATTGGAAAGTCGCAACAATTTTTTAAAGTTAAGATTCTGACAATTTTCCCATAATAAAGTTGCAGCCTATTGCAAACTGTCTTTATCTGGCAAATTTGCACCTAGACGCAAAAATTTGGACGTTAATGAATAACCCCCTTAATCTTTAAAAAACATGAATTGTTAAAATTGTTCCTGAATTTTCTTAAGAGTGGCCCAGCAGACATCCAACAGAAAGTGTAAAAGTTGCATTGATGCCTAAAGTGTGTAATGTTGTTTAATAAAGTAGTTTTACAACACATTTCCCCTGGGGCCAACAATGCACGGCCTATTCACTTCAGACTTAAGCATTAACTTCTTTTTACCAATTGAGGAAGTACAAAGGATTAATGGTATTATCATTGCTTATGTAGTGTTCTTCTAGCGATCAGCACAATTCAATTTTAATCTTCAACTGCATCATATATCATCTCTAATAAGAGAATCTACCTGTGATTCTTTAATAAGGATCTTCACACCTACAACCCTCTGGGGACTAAATCATTTTACTCATTGTGAGGCCCTCAGCAACAATTCAACCTACCTGCAATTACCGTTTCTTTAACAATACCATAACTTTTTGCTCCTCCTTCAGGCTAGGTTGGTAAGAAAAAAATCCCACCAAATACACAGGCCTTTAATGTATGTTCAACCAACGTGGTGCTCTGATTAAACAACGAAATGTAATCTTTCAAGTTCTTACAATTCAGCATTAGATAATTGGATGGATCATTAGCATCTTTATTATCTTCATTTGATCATACACTTATTACATTACTTTTTTTTTAATAACAAAAAAAAAAAAAATCCCTCTGCACCTTTTACTTATAATAACTAATGCTGAATACTTAAATAAGCATTTGAGACCAAATTGATTTCCAGACTTTTAGCCAAGAGGCGAGGAAATAAGAGTGATGAAAGAGTGAAGGAGATGGTGACATCACAGAGAGATGACATGACTGAAGACAAGTGGACATCTAAAGAAATCAGGTAATGGAGATGTGAGATATTACTACATTGACTACCTAGAAATAGAAAGAGAACACATTTCCTTTACTGTAATCCCAGATCTTTTTCTTTATACAGCACAGAAATGTATGAAACCATAGCTTTAGTTTAATCATTACAGAATCTGTACTAAATCAGGTCATTTCCTGTGGCAGCACAATTTCTGTTGTAAACTACTAGTCTGCTTTTCTGTTACACAATTGTAATTGATTGCCTTTGTCATGGCTGATATATTAAACCAGACAAAGATATATCGCAAGCTATCTTCATAATTAATTTCTCACAGTTTTTACAGTTACAGTTGAAAGGGAGGTGTATTAGTTTAGGGAATAGTAAAACAAATGGCACACTAGTGGATAACATGCTTATTTATAGAAGAGCAGGATCTTGACTGTAGGCTCCATATTTGAATGTTTAAAAAATATTTTTTTCACCAAGGTCCAAATAAAGTACTGAAATTCAGAGTCAAAAGTGGAGTGTAAAGTTACTGAAGGCATTTACTGCATAGTTACTAACTAACTAAACAAACATAAAAATAGTATTAAGGCATATCTAACTGGCAAAAACTATATCATTCAAATGCAATAGAAGAATATATGTGGAAAAAACGAACAAAGAAAAGTAGCGCTAACAAAAGTAAAAAACAGAGTCCAAAAAAATGTCCAATAGGTGAATATTGCTGCCGTCTTCCTAGGGTCCGCCGAAACCCTCAATTCCTTCCAGTGACCAAACAAAACAGTGAAGCTGTGAAGAAAGCGCAATATATATGGGCACGTAATAGTGCCTTATCAATTGTACCAAAATGAGTGGATACAAAATAGCCCACACGTGCTAAAATGGAGGCTAGTGCACTATTATGCATACATTTGTGTGTGACTAACTGTGTGAGCTAGTGCAGAGGTCCCCAACCTTTTTTTGCACCAGTGACCGGCTTTAAGCAAGACCAGTTTTCCATGGCCCGGTAGGGTGGTGGTGGGGCTGTACACCGGTACCGGGAGCTTTGTCAATGAGGCCAGTCTGCTGCCCCAGCACGCCCCACATAACATGTTCTGCCAGGGGCAAGTCAGTGAGGAGAGGCTGCCGCCCCACCCCGTCTATGCTGTGCTGGATGGCCGTGTCACTAAGACCCGCCCGATGCCCCGCCCCATCCTGCATAATGTTCTCTGCCGGGAGCTGCGAGCTGTCACGGCTACGGCAGAGAACATTATCAATCCACAAAGAGCGTGCTCTGACCAGGTGCAGGGCCGTAGAGCTAGCTGTCAGCGGCGCCGCGGACCGGCTGAAAAACCCCAACGGCCCGGTCCTGGTCTGCGGACCGGCAGTTGGGGACCTCTGAGCTAGTGGGTTTCTTTACAAACACATTTTTTCCTGCTTTTTGTTTGTTTGTACTTGGTGAAGGTGTTTACTTGCCCTCAGCTCTTCTAGAAGAGTTGTTGTGGATGCCCATGCCCCTACCCTTACAGTATTAATGACAAAGTGACAGATTTAACATATCAAGCACTATAGTTTGTGTGGCTGAGGTGTTTGGAGCATTTGTCCCCCACAGAAGTAAAAGACAGAAGATGCAAAATGAAACAACAATATGCCCATACAAAAAATATATATACTGTATATATACATATACAGTATATATATATATATATATATATATATATAGATCTGAATCCACTATGAAGGTTTGCAACTCATGCTTTTGGAGTCACTCTGCTGCACAGCTGTAATATTACCCTCATCTTTATCACTACCAATGTCAGCAGTTGAAAAATGGCTTCAGTCTTGCAGAGGTTTTTCTGCGTACATGCATGGGAAGTTTGAATAGTTACATGAACCTTTTGTTTTTCATACAGCCTAAGAAATTAAAATAACTTGAAACAAGCATTATCCCAATGAGCCACATGATAGAGACAGAGATATCATTTCAAACTGACTTGATGAAACTTTTAAAACTTTATTATAATCATTTGAATTTCAGTAAAATACCTGAAGTTTCTATTACAACTGAGGCTCCTAATAAAACCAAACTCTAATATGAAGCTTGTGTATGGTTCATATTTGGTTTATAACAGTTTGTATCTATTATGCTTAATCTAATGAAATTCAAACATGCCTTACATTGACAGTGTCAGATTTGGTGGGATTAATACAAATTGGAACTACTCAAGTGTACAAAATATCATTAAATCGGGTGACAAAGCAACAAAGCCAAGACACTAGCTATATAGGAGTTAAAATGCAAGTATCATTCTACAGAGCCAACAAACAAACCATTTACATTTTAAAAGCTAAGTCCTCACTTTTAATGCTAAACATAATGCTTAATATAAATCAAGTGAAAAAGCAACAAATCGAAGTGTCCAAAATGCCAAGATACCAATTATATAGGAGTTTCATTCTACAGAGCCAAGAAAACAACCCATTTGAAACCCAAGTGCTCACTTATAAATGCAAAACAAGCAGCAACAAATCAGAGAAAGGACAAGTGTCCTATCAAAAAGCCAAATAACCAAGAAGCCCATTAAATTGCCATACCCCAACCACCTTACCTGAAACATGCCCTAGTCCCTCTGCACAAGGTTAGGATATGGGATTCAAAGGCAACTTAATCTGTTTGGCACTTACAGCCTAGTGAGAAAACATTTTTTAAGGAATTATTTTCAAAATCAAGGAAACATAAAAATGTCATTTTTATTTCAACAAAATAAATATTTTAATAGAAATATAATAATTTAAAAAAATATATAAAATGACTAACTTGATGAACTCTTTCAATTATGATGTGGATTTTCATCAGCATCCTAAACATGCTATACCTTTTAAATAGAATCGTCCACATTTTTATTATTTTTTTTACAGTACAGTACAGTAAAGGTAATTTTAGGTAAGATTTTAATAATATCCTTAGAATCTTTGGCTCATCATGTGGTTTAGAATTATTTCTTGCAGATTGTTTTCTAACACAGTATCCAAAATATAACAGTCTACAACTAATTGCAGAGATATGATAGGGTTCCCATTTCTCATGATTAGGCAAAGAAAAGTTTCTAACACATTGAAAAGGGATAAAACAGCAAATACAAATTTTAAGACCAACCCTTTAGAAGGATATTTTTACCATGTGCTCAGTAAACCATAAACATATTACATATAAACATCATTAAAATAAATAATTGAATATCTTATCTATAATCCCTTCAACTTGTTATACATCAGTGGTCCCCAACTTTTTCTGGATCGGGGACCTGTTTTTCAGTTTCCAGATCCAGAAAAGGTTTGACACACCACTGGGAGGGTGGGAGGGGCAGTCTAAGCTGTTGGCCCCATGATGGGGACGTATTTCTTTTGCGCACATCACCATCATGGGGCCTGCGGACTGGCAGTGGTCTGTAGCCCAGCATTTTGGGACCCTTGTTATACATAACTGAATTTCCACCTGAAATAAGCCATCATCTGTGAGTGGGTGTGGTACTGCAATCCTCTGTCTACAGCTACTATATTAAACAGTGGAGAGAAGTCTTTGAAGAAGCTTGCAGTAAGGCCTGCATTTAATGCCAGTCACACATACTTCCAGGTGTTTTGTAGTTTTGTCACAAATGTTAACCAGTCTATTGTGTAACTTCTATATTTTTACCCATTTCTGTCGGACCTAGTTTTTGCATAAATTATACAACTACAAGTATTTTTCTTGGGAACACAGAAGGAATCATCAGAAACAAACAAAACCATACAAATACACATATACATTTCACAGATAAAAAAAAATCATGATAGCAGCTACCCCTTTCAGTTCTGAAATAAAGCAACTAATTATAGTTATTCACCCCTGGCATGGGCAAAAAGACTACATATTCCATAATACCCCGAGAATCATTCATTCACTGGAGTGGTGGGTGGCAGAAGAAGTTACAATACCTAGAGATGATGGACCACAGTGTTTGTATGTGAGTTTATTTTTTTAAAGCTAGCTGTTACATAATAACAGAATGGAAAACTACCATGCAGTGTAATTAATCAATCAGATTTGGGTTTTCAGAAAAAAAAAATATCAGAATCCAGAATAAATATCATAGAATTATTTTAGAAGTATTCTGTTAATTTAGAATACTACTTGTTTTCATTGAATAAAAAATATCTACATTAAAAATAAATATATTTTTACATTAGTTTTGGATACTGTCTGTAGGCTTCATGAAATATGGAATATTTGTTAAAAAAAAAAAATCTAAAACTTTTTCTTCATGCAGTTAGTGTTATTATACTACGGTATAAATTCCATCTAAATGCATCAGAGCATATCATACATTTATTTTCTTATCAGGTGAATAGGTGGTATTGGTATGATGGATAGCTTGGGAAAGCAAATTTCATGGTTCTGACCACAGGTTTAATACAAATAGTAAAAAAATAAAATTAAAAAAGGTTAATAAAAAAAGCTTTCAATCTTCTTGGAAACCATGGCTATACTATATGAAAGTTGATCCCATTTTTTCATAATAGATTTAGAAAATTATGCAACTAAAATATATATGATAGAAATAATCAAAACAAGCATGTAAATTAATAATAAGAGAATTTTGACATTAAAATACAAATGTTTACATAGCTCAGTTCAGAAACAAGGGATATAGCAAAGCAATCAGTGGTGAAGGAGCTGGGAAACTTTGTATAATACAGAAGAAATCAAATTCTTATAAACTTTTTTTTAAAAAACTTTACCTTACAAATGGCACTTTTGCCAAAAGCTACATTGTGTTTTTTTTCTAGGATTCTTCTAAGGGAATTCCACAGTCATCATTTTGCTGAAATGTAGTTTCCATGTGGCCTTGAGCAATTTCTCTTCACTAACCTCTCTGCAGCGCAAGATTATATTTTTTTCAAGTGTCAGAGACATAAACTATTTCAGGTTTAACACTGGACTCCTCATACAGTTCTAACAATTATTAGACTACAAAATAGTAAATGCACCATGTCCGCATCAAGTTAAGTGTCTTTGTCAGCCTAAGACTAATGAACTTCCAGTAGACCAGAAGAAGAAAATGTAATGTTTTAGATGTTCTGGTAGTGTTTGACATGTTTTGATTCCATGATTTAACATGAGGTTATTTTAAAAAATTTTCATTATTCATTTAGTTTTTATTTATACAAGAGAATGCCCTACCCTGATAGCGTCAGCCTGTGGAGGACCAACTGTAACATGAATTTGCTTCTTCTGCTTAAACAAGACATTCTTGCACATTGACAGAGAATGGATGATGAGAGAAATGGAAGGGAGTTGTCACTTGGCCACAGGCATAATCCCTAGGTAGGAGATTATTGTATCAGTACTGGTTCTTTTATATTTCTCATATTTCCCAGAACATGTTCTTTTCTTGCATGCCAAATTTCAAAATCTAATTTACTAATTTTCTAAATAAGATTTTGAATAGGATTATTAACTGTCTGGTTTGTGCCTATTTCAACTTTTTCTCTTTCTTACTGATTTACTTACTCAGACTTTTAAATGGAATTACTAGCCTTCATTACATGTCTTATCAATCTAAATCCCATTAATAGGATAGTAACTGTTTAAAGGAGTACTAATAAGTACTAAGAGTGATTCTTAAGGGGGGAGAAGATAAAGACTAACCAGTAGGCCTCTAGGTCTTAATAGCATGCTCATTTCTTCTGTACTTGACAAGCACTGCAGTCCTCTTCACTTCCTGTTCATTTGTGTTTCTGTAATCACTATATACTGTAAGAAGGGTGTAGCCAACATAATTATCTCCCAGGCATGAGCTACCCCTAAAATATATGGGGAGAGCAACTAGCAAATAACAATTCTGGGTGCCAGGAATTCTTGTGAATATGAAAAGAAGCAGTTTATTTATAACAGATCAATACTGATAGATTAACAGGTGAACTGAGTTAACTTTATACAGTTACTTACAAATTTCATACAGTATAACTTTCATGGCAGAACAATAGTTATTGCAGTCAACAATCAGGTATTTTTTTGGGGGGGGAATTATTCAAAGCAATATCCAAAGATGCCTAGCCCTACGGCTATCATTTTTACCCTGACTGAGATGCCTTAGAAAGAACACCCCTGGGATTACTAAACCTACTCTCTCCTTGATGGAGCTCAAGACTGCCCTGCTAGTCAGCCTAACTGTATTCTCACTCCTTAAGTGAGCTATGAAAGAGCTTCTGCCTCCTGTTAGACTAATAGGGTCTCACCTCTTCCCTCACTGGAAGAGGAACTGACTTAATTCTGCATTGCCCTCTGGGAGAAATCTCTCTTCCTTAAGATACTGTAAATACAACTGAAACACTAGATTACTAGTGACATCTACTGGCTGGAGTTTATCTGCTATAAAAACAGATTGCAAGAAAAACTGAAGACATTTTCCAATATAAAACTTATAATCCCCTACAATGGCAATATAACTAAAGCATAATATTGCCAATTGTAGTGCTGCTGCCAAATGGGTAATTTAACAGTTTTAGTTTTTGGCAAAAACTCTAAAACAAATAAGTTACATCAGGGTTCCTTTTAGTATTCCTGTGACATTTTACCCAACAGAAGCTATGACTTGTTTGCCACTGAAATGAATGTAAAGGCAATATCTAAAATGTATGAAACTATTCTACAGTAACAATTCCAGTAACCAAAATGTTAAAAATGGTTGTATTTCCCTGTTTATGATAATTCATGTATATTATCAGTGTGTTGTCATTAAAGTAGAAAAACCCAGTTATGGTGGCATTGTCTCTTTTAAAAATGTGTGGGTGACATCACTTTGCTTCACTATATCTATCTATGACAAATTCACTTCAATAGTGTACCCCTACTATTTGCCAGACAACACTCAGTAACACTAATTATTATGCATCAATGTGTGACATTTCACTTCATCACACTGACAAGATGCTAAATAGTTAATTTAAACAATTGACTTCTCTACACGATGGCCTAATTAACGTGAATTGTTGCGAATTAATTTAGCCATGCAAATTCACTGTTTAATAAATAAGTCTCAGAAAGAGGAGTAATTATACCAAAGATAATGATGAGCATTTAATATTTAGTCTATAACAGGGTAAACATAAATGATCTTTTTTTGTCTTGATAGCAAAGCAATAAACTAAACTTTAACATTTCCTCTGACTTTTTTTCCTGCAGGGGACCCTGCTATATAAAGTGTTTCTCCTGCTAGGATGATGTACTACTGACAGTACCTGCAGAGAAGATTTTCTTTTTCCTCAAAGTGCCTGTAAAACCTGCTAGATAAGGACATTGATGGATGAAGGTCTCTGAGAAACCTGACATTCTGCTTGCAGGAGGTGGTAGGCAAGTCTATAAGCAGATGAAACAAGCTGGACATGGGAAGAATTACCTGTTAACTTCAAGATGAGAGCAATTCAGAGACACATGTACCTTCTCATCAGTGATAAAAGTGGAAAGTCAGGGGACTAGGGTTTTTAAATTCATTTTTATTTCTCAAGTTAGATCCTGAAGTCCTACTGTACACATTTTTTTAGTATGATTTCCAGCTGTGGAGTCTAAAATGAAGGTCTACAATTACAGTTTCCACAAAGGTCCTAAAATTAAACAAATGATTGGATTATCCATATTTTATGGCATCAATGACAAAAATATAAATAAATAAAATAGCATATTTTTCAGTTCACATAGGAAGTCATTTTCATTTAAGAGTCTGAGCCACATTTCCAAAGGCAAAAGCATTTGGACATTAATAGATTTTAAGGGTATATACTTTATTGGTTCCCTGTAGGTGATTCAGGAGCAGGTTCACACACTTGACCAGGCCAGTCTCTTCAAGAAGGTACAGACAAGCTTTCTTTGAATGGTCTGGGAATTTCTACCAACATATTCTCATATTCTTGATTAGGATGAGGATGAATGATATGTGGTCCATGACCTTTAAATGAGATTCTATGATAATTTAAAGAACACTTTGTTCTATAAATTCTTTGAAAACAAGGACCAAGCGTATTGCAGAAAGACAAGCACATGTGAAGATTAACGCAACGTTATTTTTGATTCCCCAATGAGGTTCATCTGTGTATGGTCTGCTTTCAATATCCCCTAATGGCATGAATCAAGAGGTCCTACAAAGTGTATCTGAAAAGCTTTTATCTGGTTAACTGATGTCTCACTGTGCTGAACAGTATCAGGAAGAGTAGAAGTATGAATTTCAAGTGATTACTTGTTTTTCACCCTCTGGTTCCCATGCCAACAAGTGGCAGATGGCTCATCCAGTTTGTATATTACAATCAGTTGCCTATTAGCGACATCATTTTTGATGTAAAATTGACATATACATTTCAAATTCATTATATCATTTTAAATCAATTATAATACTTTCTTTATTTGCTGAGATAGCCCTAACTGCCCATTCAGTTTTGTATTACAAGTGCATTGTTTAATGAGTTAGGGAATTAAAATTATAATTTTTTTTTAACCTTTTCCTATCAAATAAAATTTCCTGTTCTGCCCATTGAAGTCCTAATATTTTTGGTGAAAAATGTGAAATTAGATGTTTCATGCAATGTCAGTGAATTTTAATCAAAGAAATTAGCGTGAATTTAGTACGTCTGTAATATTGATGTCCCCTGCCAGGGGACCAAGGATTGGAATGAAATTTTTGGAATGTTCCCCTCTAAGGGACACAGGATAGGAAAAGGTTCATCTTTTTGATGGTCTCAGTATTCCCTTCATACACTTAGTTGTCTGAAAGTAAGACTTAGATAATCTAGGAGAGAAGTGCAAAACATATGCACATAGTGCCTTATCTTCAATAATAAAAATATATGAATAGGAAAGACCCAATCACCAAGCTATTGAAAAAAGAAAAAAGGACTGTGCTTATATGTTTTGCGCTTCTCTCCTAGATTATCTTTGTCTTGAATCACCATTTGTGGGAAGTTGAACCATCTCCACTTTTGAGAAGCATATTTTGAACTTTATTTTTGGAACTTTATTTTGATTCACAACTTCAAGCGCTACAACTTTTCTTTTTTACACTTTTTTTGAAAGTAAGACTTGTCTCTTTAGTTTAAAACAAAATATTTAGGGTTCTCCTGGTCAAAATGTAAAATAATTGTGTTTCTCATATTTAGGTGCATATTTATCAAATGGAAATACCTCTATTATACTGTTATCTGACTTTGTATTATCCTCTACAATACTTGTTTTTAATATTAAACAAAGATCCTAGATCATGATATTCTTAGATCAATCACTACTAGATATATTTTCTTATAATTAAAAAATGCTGTACCAAGGTCCCTCTCCCCCGGCACAGGCACACACCGGTATGGGGACCTACTGTACCTCATCCACTGATGGAGGTTGAAGCTTGCAGGTGGTCCAGTAAAAAAGGATTGCAGTCCTTGAAGGCAGTTCAGCACTGGATCCCCTTCTGCCTCAGTCCTAGTATCAGCTGCCTACTTGTCCTCCACTATTTGTCCACCCCTGTTATCACAACATTAGAAAGTCATTCATAAACAACTGTGATCAATAAAGATTTCAATTTTCTTGATTAAGAAAGGTAAAAAAAAACTTTCTGTACAAAATCAATGCATTTAACAGTCAAAGGTCACTGAAACTAAACAAAACTGAAGCAATCAATAGCAGGTTTCCAAGCAATTCTCCTGCATCTGTCTGTAATGTAAATACAGCATATATAAAAAGAAACTGATACTTGTCAATAATTGATCCAAAATGTATCATGCAAATGTGTTCTGTATACCTACATCTAGGCCATCTTCCTTTTACCAATTCTGGATTGATCATAAGAAGAAATAAACCTAATTTTTCACAATAATATTTCTAATTCAAAGTCTCTGACAATTTACATGGCTGATTTAATAAAGTCATAAAGACCCAAGCTTGTTACTGGTTCATGAAAACGCATCCAACACTTTCTGTATTTATACTGAAAGTGAATAGTGCTATGGCAATGACAGCTACCTTAGGCAGCTACAATATGACCAGACTATTAGTACTCAACTTTTAACACAAATTTTTTAAATGATATATACAAAAGCATCTCAAAATTGTCAGAATCCAAGGGTAAACTTCACCGTATGTTTTTCTTTCTGGAATTACTGGTACTTTAATATAAAATTGATGCTACATAATCACTAATTAGGCAAACATGTAATTTCCTGTGATGTAGCAAAAGAGACCTTGTACTTGGCATCACAGTTACTTAGAATCATATGATGTCAGGATCAGGAACAAATGCTAAGTCCAGAAGGAGTCCTTGGCAAGTGTCTGGAAACAGGCAAGGAAACAGAGGAAACTCCACTTGAATATCTTGGCTAGGAACATATGGTTACTGTGCTGGATGCAGAAAAACTATAGTGCTGACTTGGAGTACTTTGAATAAGCACCAATGCAGTAAACATAAAGAGGCAGAGTTTCAGGTTCAGCTGGAGACAGGGAGCTCTGAGTAACTTGGACTGTAGGTGCAGCTGTCAGATTGGAAGTTACAGTTCAGGGCAGGCTGGCAGGAGGAGATAGCAAGCAGCTTTGACACTAGGAACACTAGGATCAATGATAAACAGATCAGAAATATAATAGTTCAGGAGTTTAGCAGAGAGATAAAGTCTGCTTACTGGAAGCTCTGAAATAAAGGAGTAAGGATGGGGAGGTGTGGCTCGTTTAAATAGACTTAGGAATAATAAACAAAGACAAGACTCTGGATCCTGATACTTAGGGGTAGTGGAAAAAGGCAAACAGTACTCTGGATCCTGACATATGACCATGTACAGTGGTGACATTATACAGTAGGTTTCACAATGAGCTAATATAATCCTTTTTTTAATATTACACATCATCATATACCTGTGCTGGACTATACATATATTGTACAATACACTGTAGTAGTAATGAAATAAGAATATAATACGAATTGTACAGTATTTGGAGAATTGCAGGTAATATGTCTAGGGGCCAGTCTGGTACCTCTGAAACCACATTATTCCTATAATTGACAAGAATAAACTGAAGGATTTCTGCTATAGATACATAACAGAAGTCCAGCAAAGCATACAGCATATGCAAATGTAGTGATTAGGAATTCTAATTTTTGTACTGACTATTAGAATAGATGTTGGATTAGGTTAATGTTGTACTCAACCTCCACTTTAATTGATATGCTTATGACATAAAACTGTCTATTTGTCTGTTCTAATTTTATAGAAACTGTAGCGAAACAGCCAGCTCAGTCAAGCAATCACCCTTAGGTCTTCATATCTGAAACATAGTAATTTGTTCCTGTGAACCTCTATTACCTGCTATTTTTTACCCATAAATTACAGTACTATATGAATGTCTTTATTTCTTCTTTGCAAAATTTTTATATTCTATATATTATATAGAAAAAAATATTTTATATTTGATATTCATTTCTGTCTGTTTTGCTGATGAGTATAAAGAAACTGTAGGTGTTTTAACTTGCCTTTCTTGTGTTAGATGCAGTATTCAGTAAATAGATCCCAGCAGAAGAAACGTTTCCTATATATTCTGCATATCAATTGCACATTTTTTTTTTTTTAAAGGAACAGTATTTCCAAAACAAAATTTCAATT
>WMED01005627.1:4384-19290 GCA_019650415.1 Pipa parva
TTGTATGGTCTCCCCACACCTGCATGGAGTTTGCATGTTCTCCCCACACCTGCATGGAGTTTGTATGGTCTCCCCACACCTGCATGGAGTTTGTATGGTCTCCCCGCATCTGCATGGGTTTCCTCTCACAATCCAAAAACATACATCTGTGTGTGTGTGTGACAAAATAGGGAAACTAGATTGTAAGCTCCATAGGTCAAGTCAATGATGAATTTCTGTAAAGAGTTGCATAATCTATCAGCACTATACAAATTATTCAATACAATACAAGATAATGGAAACTAATAATGGCATGCACACTTAAAGTGGACCGGGCACCTCAAAACACTAATACTAATTTAGGTTGTTGCTGGCGTATAAGAATCATCTGAAAAGTTGGGGGTCGTCTTATACACAGATGTCACTTTTTTCTCTCCTTAACTAGCTCCTCCGTTGCCTGGCTGTCTGTGCTGAGCGCTACAGCATTCCTTCCCCAGCATTGATGTAACTTCCTGTGAGCGACAGGAAGTTTAATTATTGCTGGGGAGAGGAAACGCTATAGCGCTCAGCACAGACAGCTTGGCAACAGAGGAGCTAGGTAGGGAGAGAGAAAAGGAGGGGGGTGAGCACTAAGATAGCGCCCCCTCCTTCAGAGGGTAGGGCTTGCAGGAGCAGCACAGTGTGATGGTGCTCTTATAATCTTGGAGACAGGAAGGGCTGGGCAGGCAGGGAGAGGTGACCAATCCAAGCAGGATTTGCCTTGGAAGAAGGGGTAGTATTATATGGCGAGTATATCCCAAACTCTATATTTTAACTGGAAAAGTTGGGGGTCGTCTTATATGCCCAGTCGTCTTATACGCTGGCAAATACGGTATATATGTTTTTTTAAAAATGTACCTTTATACAACATTTCTCTCTGTCATCTTCCCTGTCAGCCTGCCTTTTTTTTTTCCTGTGGGTCGGGTGGGCGGGGTTAAATGATGACTGAAATTATAGCTCCTCCAATCACATCCCTGCTAGATCATGATTTAAGGGATCTAATTGGCGTACCTTTGGGACATAACAAGTAGGAGGTGTACCTATTTCCTGTTGAATTTTTACCAGCTGAAGTACTTCCTTTCTCTCTATATAGCTGTGGTTGGTCAGGCAAAGCTGCTCCCTCCTCAGAAGATGAAGCATTGCATCAAACTGGTTGATGAATATATGAACTGGTGTGACAGTGCCATTGAGGTAGGGCTGTCCTAAATGTAGATGTAAATAAATGATACTGTTTCAGCCATTTTGTCACGTAATATGACATTTTAATATAAAACAAAAGTTTAGGCCTTTAACTTATTTTTCTCTCTTACTGGATGCTGTTCGGGCCTCTTCAATGTGGTAAATGGAAGCAGTTTCAACCTTCTGGCGTTCAGTTAAAGCAGAACTAAAGCTAAAAAATAAAAGACAAATGAAATACACACCTCATATTAAGTTGAATCGCTGCAGTCACAGCTTGAACTGTTCTGCATTTTCCCTGCACCGAGGCAGACTTCTTCTCCGCACTTCACACACAAGATTCGGCCCAAAGCTCGCCACTTGGGGGTGGGGCTTATCAGCACTGTACAAGAAGAGCCTGTACACAGAACAGCTGTGGGAGCACAAGAGGCAATCACTACTGATCATAAAATTGTTTTTACATTTTAATGTTTAAGTTGGCTTTCTATATGTACACATGTCAAATAGAAATAATGTTTTATTCAAACTTTTATTCATACCCTTTAACCGAATCATACCAACAGCTTTGTCCAGGTGTGTATGCTAAAAACACCTTTTCAAAGAAAGATTCTTCTGTTTTTTTCAGTTCTTACTGGATCAGACAGATGTTCTCGTGGTCGGTGTCCTGGGATTACAGGGAACTGGAAAGTCCACCTTGATGTCTCTGTTATCTGCAAACTCTCCAGACGATGACCAAAGGTTGTGAGCTTTTATATTTCAACTGTAATTTGTATTTATTTACAATTCTTTTAAATCATTAGAAGACTGAATTACTTTACAATTCTATGTTATGCCAGAATATGAGATCTTTTATGTGCAAAAAAATGCATAAAAAAAAAAATAGAAAAATTTGACACTGGAATGGTAATGCGCTGGATTTCTTGCATATTAGAATGAAACTTTAGTGTAAAATGTTGATTGAATTTTGAAGTAATAAGGTGAGGAAGCCATTGGAAAAATTCCTAGTATATAACTTACCGTGCATCGTAGCTGTTAAGGATAGTCTAAATCAATGGGAACTTCTGTGACCATATATAAAAGCAATGTGCCTTCTAATTCACTTATACATGTCTACAGGGGATAGTTTATAAAGTTATTAACATTTTCAGGAGGATGAAATAAATTCTGGTTTTGTGATTTGTACATTAAAATTTATTCTGGGTTTTTTGTTTCGTTTTTGTTTTTTGTAGGGGGGTAAGGGTTACCTTACTAAGCGAACTATAGTGAGAAATGCAGTAGAGTATATATTTCTCTCACCTTTCCATGTAAGAAAATCCATTTATTAGTTACTTTTCTTCCAGGTCTTACGTCTTCAGAATGCAGAGCCAGGAAGTGAGGGAAAGAGCTGGGAACCAAACTAGCGGAATCGATTTCTTCATCAGTCAGGAGCGAATTATCTTTCTAGACACCCAGGTGATTATCACTCGTGACATTGTTAAAGGTGGAACTATAGCCAGATTACATCTTTATATATGCAGTAGTATACCTTAGAGAGAAGTGTTTCTCCCCAGTAGATGTGTAATAAATTATCCTGCTTCAGATGAAACAGCACTAGAAAATTCCCACACCAGGAAATGTATGTGACGTGTACCAGACAGTTTTCCATGAAAGGGTACCCTCCCCCGGTCATTTTTGCATAATGTAACATCTGCACGTAAGTTAATTTCTTTCATTCCAGGAATGCAAACAAAGCATGGCTAATGAGGTCAAAAGGTCAGCACACTGCTTAACCAATAGCAGTCAGGCAGATTTTTTTTCTCATGCTTAGCAGTTATACCTCACATGATAAATCAGTGCTCTGTAATAAATCAACCAGCTTCAGATGAAACATCTGCTGGGGAGAAACGCTTCTCACTAAGGTATAGTACTGCATATGTAAAGATGTAATCTGACTATAGTTCTCCTTTAACATAAATGCAGGGTAGGACCAAAGGGTTAAATTGCTTGTATGGAAACAGATTGCAATCATAATGTGTAAATTACTGGAAAAGTTAATGACAACAAACATTTACATGCGCTTTCAAAATACAGCATTGCATGTGTTTTCCCTCAGAAAAAACTATGTAAAGAGCGGTTGTGTCAAAGATCATTTGCCTGCTTTGAAGAAGAACTGAAGCTCCTTTTTTTTCTAGGGGTGATTTTAAGGGGGAAAATATGTGCCGATCGTCTCCTTCGATCCAGCGCTGCCTCTGGCTTGAAGATGGAGCCGATCTTTTTTCTTTTCTTCTATTCTCAGTATCCTCTTCATTCCTGCTTCCTCTTCATTCCTGCTTCCTCTTCAACATCACTGATTTTTTTTCTTCGAAACATTCTTAAACTGCTTCTGAGCATGCACAGTGATGTTGAAATGGGGACGTGAACCAGAATAGTATTGTGATGCTGCAACAGACATAAAGAAGATTCTCTCTGTCTTCAAGCAGGAGACAGCACTGATATGAAGGAGATTATTGTTAAGCATGTCTTCCCTCTCCCTGAATCACACATCGCTATGACCATTTGTGTGGGAAACCTTGGCTCGTCAGTGCTAAACTAATAAGCCTCCCAAGCTTACTGACAGCTGAAAATAAAAAAAACACGTTTTTCTTTATGCTAATTAACATATTTTAGTAAATACGATATATTTTCAATTGTTTTTGATGTGGCATTTCTTACCTGTAAAGAAATGCTGTCCAGCACTTCTGTGTTGCATAACCCCGCCTTAGACACCGCCGGCAACTCTACGGTGTCCGGATGAGGTGATCCCTCTGAAGAGCGTGTACCTCAGCAACCACTCTCCCAGTGAAGCCCCGCATCAGCATTTCCAAGAGTCACATGGGAGAGTGTGACGTCATCTAGGGAGGACACATTGATGATGTCACCGAAGAGTCGCCGACATTGTCTTAAGGAGGGCTTATGCATCTTTGAAGTGCTGGTACTAGTACTTCTTTACAGATCAGGAATGTCACTTTTATAAAAAATATATAGAAAATCAATCATATTTACTAAAATGTTAACTAGCATTAAAAAAAAAAGTGTTTTTTAAAATTTTCAGCCAAAGTGTTCCTTTAATCAATTTACTCATTGCAAGATTAATAATAGTGACCGGTTTTGTTGCTTTAATGGGTTTAATATAAAGAACAGGATATAGTCATGGTTTGTAAAACAAACTCTTGAATCGAGAATGCTGCCGTTCTTTCTGCACTGTGTACAGAGATATAAGACTTAGATTTAAGATTTGCTGTAGAGTTTGGGGAAATTATATATTTGTGACTAACCTAGTAACATTTTTTTTTATTTTCAGCCTATTCTTAGTCCAGCCATCCTGGATCATTTGATAAACAATGACCGAAAACTTCCCCCAGAATATAATCTCCCGCATACCTACGTGGAGATGCAGGTAGGAAAGACCAGTCAATAATGTGCCTGCATTAACTTTCTCTCTACAGTGTCATTTCTTGAGCATTAACTTTCTGTTTTGTCCACCCCAAACCATCTAATTTTCAGTGTACTGAATGTTGCTTTTGGGACTATTTTGCTTAACGTTTTATGGGCATATCTTGGAAGGTTGTTCTTTATTTTTAGTCTTTCAGTTTGTTCCTTTATCTTCAAAGTCGCCACAAGCTGTTACAATATCCCTATTTATATGAAGGGAGTGATCAGCGGGGGTTAGTTATGCTGCCCAGTGTCGGACTGAGGGCCAATGGGGAAGCCCACAGCATCATGTGACATATGTCTAGAAGGAGAGGCCTCAGCCCTGTCAGGCTGGACTGCTAGGTAGATCCCCTTTCGGGGCCCACGGGGAATTTTCCTGATGTCTCAGCAGCCACTCTGACGCTGATGCTACCTGGGTCTCTGGGTACCATGAAACAGAACTTTGGCTAAAGCTATCTTCCTCCTTAACAATTACTGCATGGAGCATGCCTGTGCTTTATTCCTCCTTCTGTGAAAGTAAAATGTAACTTTCAAATTGCAATATGAAACTTCCCAGAAATGATCTGACTTTGTTCTACCTCTCTCTGTTCTTCCTCCAGTCTCTTCAGATCGCTGCCTTTTTGTTCACGGTTTGTCATGTAGTCATTGTTGTACAGGACTGGTTTACTGACTTCAACTTATACCGGTGAGTAGTTTTGCGTGTATTGGATCCAATGCTAAGGTTCTGTTTAGTCAGTCTCAGCAATGTTTAAAGGAATTTAAAGGGCATCTCAACCCTTTAACAAGATGTTGTTGTATTCACTGATTGAAGGGTTTTTACAGCTATTGCTCTTGTCTCCATTTTTCTTCTTCTTGCTTTGCAGGTTTCTCCAGACAGCAGAGATGCTTAAGCCTTCAACCCCCTCACCTAGTCATGAGTCTAGTGGATCCTCAGGATCTGATGAAGGAATTGAATATTACCCCCACATAGGTAGGAACGCTCTTAAAGTCTAAATTTTGTGACACATCCACTAATCCACTATAGAATGCAGGAATTTGTTTTTCGTCATGTCGAATGAAAGCAGAGTCAGCATCCTCCTCCTACTGCTGAAACCCTATGCATTTCCTTTTATAGTTTTCTTACAGAATAAAGCCAAGCGGGAAGATTTCTGTCCTCGCAACTTGAAGCAGATGCACACGGTCATTGATAAAGTCATGCTTCATTCACACCTGCGATACAAGGGTAACTTTTAACCATATGTTTATATACAATTGTTTTAGACTTTAAGGAAGAATTCCAGGCTTGTTGGACTAGGGAATTATATGATTCTGGGGGGGGGGGAGCTGTTTTCTGTGGCAGGAAAGGCATTGACACTGTTAATGACTAGGATTATATGATTATTATTATATACTGTATGCTTGTTGAAATTCACTGAAGCTTTGGAACATTTAAAAATTTAGTTTTATTTTGATTGTGGACTTTTTTTTTTAACATCTTGTGATTAACAAAGTAATAAAATAAGAATCCCATAAACCAAAATGATTAGCGATTGGATAAAGTTTTCTCTTGGGAAAGCAACTTCAAAACACACATATACAGTTAATTTATACACATATACAGCACT
Source organism: Pipa parva (assembly GCA_019650415.1). NCBI lineage: Eukaryota > Metazoa > Chordata > Amphibia > Anura > Pipidae > Pipa > Pipa parva. The sequence goes on from WMED01005627.1 coordinate 10,633, forward strand.
TACAGGCTAGAACTGACACTTTATGTTACCGCACTTGTTACCTTCCTATCTGTTATGTAAGGCTTCCTCCTATTTAGATTGCAAGCTCTATGGGGCAGGGACCTCCATCCTCTTGTTTCAATCATGGCCTGGCACTTAGAGTGATGTATTTTCTTGATTATATGTTTGTATTTTAATTCACTTGTTCTTTGTTAAGCACTTTTCCCTTGTCTGTATTATAACTGTATTGTTGGATTGCGCAGCACTGCGTAACTTAGTGGCGCTTTGTAAATAAAAATATACATACATACTTTGTCTAGACAAATGCATAAATATAAATAAGTCAGGAGCAAATCTGGACAGATATACAAATTAATATATAATTAATTAATATATCATTGACTTTTTTTTATTCTCAGGGCATTGCCTTGCAAAAGATATTGTGGCTTTTTTACATTACCATGCTTCTATGTCTAGTAAGTTACTTTGTCTTGCCGCACAACAGGTGCAGAACAAACAAATAATGCGAGATTTAGTTACACTCTTTGTAGATCAAATTGCACAATTGCAGTCAAGGCAGACGTGGTCAATAAGATAAGTAAACAATGGAAGCAGGCAGGCCAGGTACCACACACACACACACACACACACACACACACACACACACACACACACACACCAGGAACCAGCAAGAACCCTTATAATCATTATAGGAGGAGAACTGACCAATTAAAGCAAAGTTTTTTTAGGGCAATGTAACTTTATAAAGGGGAGACTACATCAAGGGAGAAAAAGACTTTGCTAAATCGGTAAGATGTAGAAAATATTGTTCATTTTACAAAGTCTGCCTCTCTCTCTTCTATCTTTTATAATTCACACAGAGGAACCATTTTCTTCTGGATTTTCATAGCTTTCTTCATTATTGTTCCTCCTCTTTATCTTTCCTCAGGGACCCTTTCCATGCTGGACTGCAACATCTTTCCAGGTCTACCCTATGACTTCCTCGAATCTGAAGTAAATTTATTTCTGATCCCAGCAATGGAGAGTGACAACGACGATACAATCCCCAGGACAGGTAATTCACAACCCGAATCATTAATACTAATAATAATCATTCCTGGTTTCTTTAAAATCTGCTGAATAAAAAGGTAAGATCTAGTTGTCTTGTTGGGAATTCAGTTAAACTACTAGTCTGAGACAATTGCTTTCAGAGGTTAATGACATTGCAGCGCTTCATTAGACTTGACTGTTTAAATGTTAAATTTTAATACTGTGTATGAAAGTGAGACTTTTCAGCAATTTTTCATTTGCATTAAAGGGCCACAAAGACTCAGGAAGAATGCCTCTATGTAGGTTAGCCTAATAGAATAACATGATTACCTAGACTCAACCAGTATTTTAACTAACCTATTTATAGATTCCGAGACCAAATATTCTAGTCCCTCTCCTTGCCTGTGCTCTGGGCACTGCTCACTTCTGAGCATGCTCAACCAAATGTGCTCCCACCAATAAAGCAATAATGAAGGGGATTGCTGTGTATCCATGTGCCAAATTGGTTACTTACAAAATAGCAGAAGTGAAAACAACAACTCACAAATCATAATGCAGCTTGGATTTCTATATTACTGGTGATTTCTAAAAGTTATTCGCAGTGTTTCCTACTGGTGTATGGCAAATTATATTTTTTATGTTTTTTTTTATAGTTGTGTTCTTCTTTAAAATCACTTGTATTTACAACCTTTTTAATTTTACTGTAGCAGCTGTAGTTTACCTAATCATTAGTGACAAACCCTTCTGCCTCATTTTGTGTTGGAGGAGGTCTGTGTAACACTTTCATTTCCCCAGGTTATACAAGGCTTATTTAGTGTTGCATTTTTCTACATGAGTAATTTTTGGCAATTGTAGTTTCTGCTGGATTCACATGCTTAATCGTTTGGTGAATACAGGGCATTTTTGTTTAAATTTTACAGGAGGTAGATTTCGATGTCGTCGTGCAATGAACTTGTTTATTATTCAGAGCACAGATACTGAAAGTGTATTGTCTATGGTGCAGTGACATTATTTGCCTCTGACCGTTTTACAGGCTCTGGAGGAATACCTCTGTTTTCCCTTCTCCCTACATATAAAGGGCACCCCAGCTTCCATTCCCTGATCAGCAAACTGCGGAGCCAAGTCATGTCTATGTCACGGCCTCAGCTTTCTCACACTATCCTGACCGAAAAAAACTGGTAAGAACCCGAGTCTTTCTTCTAAACAGGAAACGAGATTTTGCCTTTTTTCCATATTAAATCCATAGGTTTAATGAAAACACATTAAAACTTTTAGTACTGAGATCTGTAGTTTTAAGCTCCTGCATCACATTGTTCACTAATAAGTACAGGGGCATCCATTTTGCTGTTTTAGACATTTTCTTTACTGTTGAGCCATTGTTTTTTTTGTGTACTCGTTGAGACATACCGAAAGAGGAAACATTAAAATGCCCACGACACAGGAGACTTGTTTTAAATACATTAATGTCTGTCCTGTCCCCTTTCTCAGTGTAGAGCAGAGGAACAGACTTAATGGAGAATTAAAACTTTGTTTGGACTAGGGGTGCTTCTTAAAAGGGGGAGAATAGGGTTTAAGTCTTCAGTGTTGCCTTCTGCCCTTGATACCAAGCCAGTCTTTATTTAACAGTGGCAAACAAATAAATTGGTGGTTAAACTGTTCTTTTAAGAATCACTCCTGGTTTGTAACCAGCTTTAGTTCCCCTTTAATTAGGGAACCAAACGAAATCCCTTTTACAACCTCTCATCTCATCGCAGGGAGTAATGTCTCTTAATGTTATATTTAGAAAATGATGAAAAAAATAAACCATAGATGGGTTTTCGATTAAAGTGAGAATTTGACCGCCGAAGTGAATTCTCATCACTTCGGGTTGCTACTCCATGATTCTCTACTCCTTATTCACTAAACAGCGGATTCCCATAGCAAATCTGCGACTGTGTCAGAATTCCCAAAGTCGCGACCGCGTCAGTGGCCGTCTATTCTGTAGTGTGTGGCCGTCATTAGCTGGCGAATTCTTCACATCACCGAGTTTGCTGAATACCCGAATATGGGGAAGTGGCAAATTCACACCTTTACCAGACAATTTGGGGGGGAAATCACCAAAGTGCGAAGTGAGGTGCGGATCCTTCGCCTCACTTCGCACTGACTGTTATGCGCTCGCTGATGTCCTGCACGTGGACATCAGCAAACGCTTTAAAGGGATTCCAGTCTCAGCGAGGTGACTTGAGTGCTCTCGCCGAGACTGGAATCCCTTTAAAGCGTTCTCTGATGTCCGCGTGCAGGACATCAGCGAGCGCATAACAGTCAGTGTGAAGTAAGGTGAAGGATCCGCACCTCACTTCGCACTTTGGTGAATTTCCCCCCTTGGACTTTAGCCAATAAGCCCCCCTCCAGGCCTCTTTTAATAGAAAAACTGTGACCTAGTGATTTAGGGGGTAATTCATCAAGAAGCGAAGTGAGCTACGATCCGTTCGGCTCACTTCGCTAATAGTAGCATGCGCATGCCGATGTCCTGTACGCGGACATCAGCATACGCATACTACTATTAGCGAAGTGAGCCAAACGGATCGTAGCTCACTTCGCTTCTTGATGAATTACCCCCTTAGACTATATACACATTACAGTGAAGCCATTACGTTTCTGGTAAATCAGTGGCTAAATGATTTTTGGCTGTTGATACAAGCATTTTCTCTGCTTTGCCACTCTACCCTCTGGTCTCTTGTACTTACTACTCTAAATTTGTATCACTGACCTCTGAAACCAGTTTTAATTTTACTTCACTCAGGTTTCATTATGCTGCCAGGATCTGGGACGGAGTAAAAAAATCTTCAGCGCTTTCAGAGTACAGCAGATTACTTGGCTAACTCAAGCCGATACCAATAGCTACGGCACCACAGTGGCCTCTCATCGGCGAGGGAACTACTGACTCAAAAGAAGAGGCAGGATATGAAGGCTCGGGAGTCTCTGATACTTCAGCCATTTTCTGCCATTTGCAATGCAGTGAAATGACAACCTCAGCTGAGTGAAGGATCTCCTTGTTCCACTGTATTACGGATTATTTAAGAAGTCCGATGACAGAGGAAGGCTGTGAAGTAGAAAGACAAGACGTGTTTGATACTGTTGTGAAAGAAGATAAGATTGTTCATTCCACAGTTGATCGTGTTGGAGAAGAAGTGCTTAAACTTAATAACTGGATAGGTTTTATATAACCTATGGCTAGATCAAGTTTGTCATTTCAGGCACAAATAAAATTAAGAATGGGATTGACATGTGGGCTAACCAGTCTCCAGAGGAGTTGTAAATATGTCCCATTCAGAAACATGATGTGAGGTTATGCTGGGTAAACTATGATTGTGTTCTTGGCATTCAAGGGATCAAAACTGCTGCTTTAAAAGAACAGTCCAGCCATTAATAATAAATAAAAAACACATTTATTTATTTATTCTAATTACCGCATGTTATTAAATACAATTTATTATCAATTTTTTAAAAAAAAGTTACAATTCTTACCTGTAAATAAGTGCTATACAGCACTTCCATGTTGCATACCCCAACAATAGACTCTGCTGGCAACTCTACGGCATCCCGAATCACCCGAACCCTCTCAGAAGCGCATTCCTCTCCAGCCTGCGCTCCTAGTGAAGCCCCGTGTCGGCATTTCCTAGAAGTCACAAGGAGAGCGTGCACATCATCCAGGGAGGACGCACTTCTTTGCAGGTAAGAATTTTAACTTTAAAAAAAAAGATAATAAATTGTATTCAATAACGTGGTAATTAGCATAAATAAATGTGTTTTTTTTGTTTTCTTTGGCTGGAGTGTTCCTTTAATGTGTTTTGGTTGGATCGTCACAAAGCTTTGAAGATGCTGTACTCATTGAACTACACCTGTCTTATCTATCATCTCCTTTTATACTGTTAGTCCAATAAAAAAAGGTATCATCAAGTATTGCAATATATATATATATATATATATATATATATATATATATATATATATATATGAGTATTGCAATACTTGATACCTTTTTTTATTGGACTAACAGTCGTTTTAAATAGAAGAGCTATTGAGAGATTGCTTTCGACTTAATAAAGGGAGTACAAACCTCTTCAAAGCTCATCTATTTAAATCAGGGATGGTGAACCTATGGCACGCAGAGCCCTCTTTTTGGCACGCAAGCCGTCGCTAAGCCTGTCTTCAGTACATGCCGCGGACCCGACTTGACAGTTTTCAGGCCGGGTCCGTGGCCTACACTGAAGGAGTTCTCCTCCCCTGATGCATGCGCTCCGACGCCGGCGTGATGACGTCACTCAGCAGCGCTGGCACTTCGGGGGACGCACTGGTGAGTAACATCACCATTTTGGCATGGAGTACCAAAAAGGTTCGCCGCCCCTGATTTAAATCAATAGTCCAATAAAAAAGGTATAACCAAGTATTGCAATACTCATTTTTTTGCATCTGTGGACTAACACGACCACTCTATATTAATATATATATATATATATATATATATATATATATATATATATATATATATATATATATATATATATATATATATATATATATATATATATAGAGAGAGAGAGTTCGCCTCTGGCGGAAATGTTCTGTTTATGTTATGTATATATCATAAGAGTTTTATGCTTACAGAAATGCACGCAATAAAATAAGCCCACAAACATCACTGTTTCCAATAAATGTTTCTTCTGTTTCCATTAAACATTTGACAATTTGTAATCCCATTGTATACTTCTAATATGAATCAAATAGGCATGTGGAATTATGTTTTTAAACTTCTTCCATTTAATAACAAGTCCATAATACATCCAACACATATCAGGGCTATTTATTAATAATCTGTGATAAGTAAATGATTTATTTATTTTCAGTGATTTTTAATTTGCAACCACTTTTCAGCTTATCAGTGGAATCTCAAGTCAACAGCTTGATCTACAGGCTTGAGAATTCTGAAAAAAAAGAAAGAAGCAGGTGGGTTAAAGTTCTGTAAGGTTGCATTTCTGCAGGATTCTGATTGGTTACTCAGCAGCAGTTCTGGTGAGATTGCACTCCTGCAAAATTCTCATTGGTTATTCAGCAGCATCTCTGTGAGGTTGCACCTCCTGCAAGATTCTGATTGGTTATTCAGAATTCTCAATTCTTTCGTTTAAACCCCCAACTTTCAAAGATTCCAAACTGAGCTGCTGTTAGATCGGATGTAGATGACAGATAATGGGTTGTAGCAGGAAAATTGGAAATTAGTAAATAATATACACAGAAAAGGCATTTACTTAATAATGAAAAAAAAGAGACAAATAACTATTGGAGACCATTCTCAGCTTAAATGAAAACTCTCAGCTCTTGGTTAAAAAAGGCAGCATCTTGTTTCAGAGTGATTTTGATTGTCAGCTCATGTAACAGTTGTCAGCACACGGCTATACACAGCAGCAGTCATTTTTACATTGATTTTCGATGAAGACAATTCTTTAACTTAAACGGCATTTTATTGCCACATCCATGGGCTAAGAATAGTCTCAGAGCTGATAACTGTCTCTCGTTTAAAGCAAAGAAAACGCAAAGGATTGGGGGTAACAGTGGGTGATGTCTTATGACATCTCTTTGCACATTTAGGGGGTTGTTCACTAAGGTGCGAATTCGACTGTTGAATTCTCAAACAGCGGATTCCCATAGCAAATCTGCGACAATTTTTTAAAGTTAAGGTTCCGACAATATTCTTTTTATAATGATGCGACTGCAACAGTTGCAGTCAATTGCGACTGTCTTTATCTGGCGAATTCGCCCCTATACGCAACAATTCGAACTTTAGCATATAACCCCCTTAAAGTGCACCTGTCACCTCAAAACTACTTCTAATTTAGGTTGTACTAATGAAATAAACATTTTGTAAATATGTGTATAGAGATAAGTGTACATGCCTGTCTTGGGCTGAATGTATACATGAATGTCTCTCTAGTTTAGTGGAAGCAGTGGGTGCACGTGTGCCTGTACATACTGAACTGAGTGGATGCACGTGTGCCTGTACATACTGAACTTAGTGGGTGCACGTGTGCCTGTACATACTGAACTGAGTGGGTGCACTTGTGCCTGTACATACTGAATTGAGTGGGTGCACGTGTGCCTGTACATACTGAATTGAGTGGGTGCACGTGTGCCTGTACATACTGAATTGAGTGGGTGCACGTGTGCCTGTACATACTGAATTGAGTGGGTGCACGTGTGCCTGTACATACTGAACTATGTGTGTGCCTGTATATAATGAGTTCTGTGAGTGCCTGGGCATAATAACCTGAGTACAAATTTGACAGTACATGCAGAATTGATACATGTTTGCCTATTTTGAATTAAGTGAGTGAGTGCATGTGTGCATACATAATGAGTTGTGAGTGTGTGTAAGTGTGTTTGTACCTAATGAGTTGAGTGTGTACTAATTTGAGCTGTAATGCATTTTCTCAGAGCTCATCTGTAGAGAAGGAAACAATAGAGAATGTTGCACACTCACACATTACTAGAATATTTCCCATCACTACGTGCTATCAGCCCGTCCAGGCACAGCAGACCTTATCTCTGTTGCCCACTGCCCTGGCTGTTACACTCTTATTTACATTAACGAGTAGTGTATGATTTACTCACAGTCATCACACCAAACAGTACATTAGATGTAACAAGCTTGGCTGTCAGTGTAAGGATCTGCATTGTACTGTACTGTTTAATGCCCACTAGCAGCATTACACCTATATAGAAATCAGTATAGTGTAAACGTATGGAGCCATGCACAGAAGCCTTTTATCCTTTATATTCTGACATATTGAGGCATTGTGCGCCAGCTGATGTGCCAATATGGCCCCTACAAAATATGCAGTAAGGTATATGGGATTAACCATGACCACACGGTTTGTTGGGAGGTGCCGAGTAGGTCTTTCAGATCCCCTCCTCTATCTCCTACCCCAACTGCCAGTGAAGCAGAAAGGAATTATTTCTACACCCCCCTCTCCATTACCTTTCATCCATGGGTTGCAAGGGCTGCACCCCTGGAAGGGGCCAGTTACCTATACTCTCCCTGGTCCCCTAAATACTTGAAAGAGGTGGGGTGGGGGCAGCCTACAGGAGCTAAAAAGTTGGTCCATGTCCTTTAACATAAGATGTGGTGTGGGCCCTATTCCAAAAACTAATTTACCCCCCCCCCCATCCTAAATTTTTATAGACAGAAGTGTACATGAATTTGCTAACACACACATCACAATGGATTAGCAATGAAAGTGATCCTTCGCTCACAACCTTTACTGAGTCAGAGGAGTGATAATTCTGTACAACATTATAATATTACAGAATGTTCTGGTATTGGCAGACGAGTGATATCGTAGGCCTCTCCTTCATTAGCTCTAGCATTCCGCCTCTGACATTCAGTACTTCTAAGGAAAGATGTATCACTCGCTTGATTTAGACATTTACATCACATACTACAGGAGATGAACCCAACGTTTAGGTACAAAGCCTGCGGCCTAAGGTCTCTCTTAAAGCTCTGTGTATAATGATATAAAGTCACCTATTTATATTTAACAACATAAAAAAGCTAACCACTCTTTCTCTCCCCCTCTCTCTATAGTTCCCTCACTC
>WMED01005628.1:0-11079 GCA_019650415.1 Pipa parva
TTAGCGTCTGGGTACCTTTACGGACATTACGGTAGCCACCTCCTTCTCCTAGGTGTATTCAGACTAATCCTAACAATAAGTGAGTTGATGTGTAGAACTAAAATTGTCAATAGAGTGTGGGCAGCCGTTACTGGAAATGGATAAAGAAGTTGGGATCATGGTTGTTTGGTTAGTAATAAATGATAATTAAAGGGTCAGTTTAATTAAGTTTTATGCTTTAACTTGTGCTTGAATCTGGTCTTTTTTTATAGACGAAATCAAAAGATAGATGTGCAGAGAAACATGTACTTAACCCATTCCCAGGGCAGCCCCACAGAATTATACTGAGCATGTGAATCTATTCAGAGATGCTCATTCATGTTTGGTAAAGACTTACATCTGGAACTCAGAGATGCAATGGGAGAGGCTAAGGATACTCTGGCCAGACATCCAACTCTTTGATTTCCAATATAAATAAAGATCATAAAGAAGATAAAGTAATGCACTTTTATGCTAATTAATATACTGAAAGGCTAGCTGACATTTAAGTTACCCCTCTGCTTTGTAATGCTGATAAATATCACTAGAAGGGGTTACTTTAAAACAGAAACTCACTGATGGGAAAAAAGCAAAACTTGTGTTTATGAGATAACTTTAATAAACTAGCAAAAATGGAAGAAGGGTAAACGCCTCTGAAAAATGTTTTTCCCTTTGTCAAAAACAAACAAACAAACATTTATTATGTGTACATAATAAAATACAGGTTTTTCCGGAAATGTAAAGTGCATAGGTTTTAGTCAGATTAAAAAAAGGGGGAACATCTCCATAGAATACTTCAGGCCACAGCAGAAAATATCAAAATGAATGAATATTTACAATTTTCTAGAGCAGACCTCTCCAGCAAGTGCTACAGTTACATGAACCTGTTCATGCATGGGACAGTTTGTTGAAAACAAATGATATTTCCATGTATAAAAATAAATCTTTTCACATTTCAAGGCCACATCCACATGTTTATCATCTAAAAAAGATACCCCTTTTTCACAATCTCCTTACAAGGACATCTTTTTTATTAGACAACTGTCTCATCAGTAATCACCCTTGTCTTCCCATCAGTGTTAATTACCATTTGAACCCAGAGGCTGTAAGGACGGTTATCCTCCTCGGAGAATCAAAGCGTGCACATGAAACCAGCTGTCAAAGTGTGCAAATGTGTCTCCTTAGAGATTTGGACAGCAACTTATGTCTAGTCATACAGAGAGAAGTAGTATCTTTAGCTCCAGGAAATGGTTACCAAAAGCTAATATAACCACCAGGAAACCCAGGCAAGATGTTAAAATGACATTAAATGAAATAAGCTGATCATGCAGCAACACCAGACTGCGCTGACAAGGCTGACAGCAGAGACCCAGGGTAGTATTAATAAGAGAGAAATGTTAACCATAGCTATTGAAGTGGAGGTGGCCAATCACATCTCTAATGAGCACAAGCAAAGGGCTGGACCTTTGTTCAACTAACAAATCTATAGGGCAGGAAAGGAGACCAAGTCATTTGGTTTATTGCATAGGCATATAGAACACGACATTTCACAGGATTATGTTTTTAAGACAAAATTCTACCAGAATATTTCAAATGTAAATTGTCTCCCAGGTGTTCTGGGTGCTTCCCTCCCCAAAGTACCAGGGCTCCGGATTATGTTTTTAAGACAAAATTCGACCAGAATAATTCAAATGTAAATTGTCCGCCAGGTGTTCTGGGTGCTTCCCTCCCCAAAGTACCAGGGCTCCCCTCTGCATTACTGAGAGCATACTGAAACTCTGAGCATAGGAAGCATAGTGCGCTCATTTTTTCCATGTTATATGCAGAGGCAGCACTGTCTCCTTTTACCCACTTCCCCCTGCAATGTTGAATGAGTGAAAACTGTTGGCTGTATTAAGTCAAAGCCTGTGCTCATTATACCCAGAACTATTTCTCCCAAATGCAAGAAGGGGTAAAGAATGACTTTAAAGTATGGGAGGCCATTTGTGGGCTATGTAGGGATTGGTCCTATGTAATATCTGGAGGTGAATAAGAGGACTCTGATCTTGATGAGACCAAAGTAAGGAATTATGAAGGTAGGGAGGGTCCAATCAACCCCTTTTTCCCAGAGAAGTGTGTGTCTATATTTTATCTTTAATCAACTATTTATTCTAATTTTTTTAAAATATTTTTTATTTATTTGCTTATTTAACTGGCACCTATAGGCCTATATGGTGAGTGAGAGTCATAGTATGGGATTGGGGGCCACATAGTATGACGGGGGAATGCACAGCATGAGAAACTGGCATGTAACATGGAAAAGAGGAGGCTGCACAGTATGAGAAGAAATAGCTTAGTGAAAACCACTTTCTCCCATAATTCCATTCATTCTGCATGTGTGTAGCAAACAGACTAAAGAATAAAACAAAACCCCAGGAGGATAGCAATAAATGTAGATAGTTCTAAGCTGATACAGTTAAATGAGGGAAAGATTTGAAATCAAAGAATAGTAATAATAATAATAATAATAATAATACATAACCATTGACTGTGCAATAGGTCCAGGGTATTAAGCCTATTCAGGATATTACTGTACTATAAAAGGCCGTGCTTTATGCCAGATATATAAAAGGCTGACAGTTGGTATCTTTGATTAACTAATTCTAGGTTTATTGATATGGCTTAGGGCAAATCGAATCTAAAGCTGGAGTCAATAACAATGCTTTTGTGAAATGCCTATTTAACTGCTAGAGCTGCAAAAATAGGAACCTTTGGAGTATAGAATAAAGTCTATATTGACTACAGAGTTTAAAGTAATAGACAGTAATTCCAACAGCTAGCTGAAAATGATGGGAGGGAGAAGCTGTGTATGCTACTTATAAGCAGGAATATATACTTATTTCACAACTTCACCAACCCCACTTATTTAACAAATTCTGCGATGTGACGAATTCGCTACCAATTTGATGCTTACGATGGTTGCGGACTTACAGAGATCTTCACATTACTAATTCAGCTATTCAGCAAGTGACAGAGTTTATTGGAGGAGCAAATTCTGCAAGATGTACTGCTCCTGTTTGACTTCGCCACTTCAGACTAGCGAATTGGGGAGTTGATGGCAGGGCTCCAGTTCTGCATAAGGCGACCATTCAAAAGTGACAATGGCGACTGTGAAAAAGTGACAACATGACCTAGGGATGAGGTGACATAGAAATAGAATATTTACTTATATACAGTTAACAGGACACTGTGAATATGACGTTGCTAGCCTTCACTGTGGGAATTTGCATGACTCCACATCGCACTATTGTCTGACTGACTACACCGCACTATGCACCCAACAGCATCCGACGCTGTCCACTTGTTCAACAAGTCTATCAGCTGCTTCATGAATAAAGAGTAGTGAATTTGTGCCTTCCTGATTGTAGTTTTTTCTTCACACGAATGTATGATGCGCTGCGCATCATATCTTCATGTTTACCCAGCCTAATTCAGCACATTCTGATTTCCGGATTCCACATTATCTCTTTCATTGAAATCACAGTGCTGATAAATAATGATTTATGGCTGGTCAGGAATGACATACTGATATCACTGAAGATGGTAAATACAGTACTAACAAGCTACAATTCAATAGTTTTGGCGGAAAATAAATAAAAATCTGCAGCAATAGCTATTTTTAAAGTGCACCCGTCAACAGAAAATGACTTTGTTTAGTCTAGCATAGCGTGCTAGACTAAACAACTTTGTAATTTAAATATATAAAAAAATACTTACCTTTTAAAAGTTATCCCAAGGTGAATCTGCCTCTCAGCCCGACTTGAGTCAGGCTGAGAGGCTGTACTATGAAGCCGGCTTACTTGATTGACAAGTAAACTGGCTTCATGACGCAATCATGTGATCGCGCGCGTGTGCCTCTAGGCTGATGAGCTCAAAGCATATGTACTTTGAGTCTCCCCAGCCAGTAACACTGACAGCTTCCCCTGTAACTGACTGGGGAAGCTGTCAGCGTTACTGGCTGTGGATACTCAAAGCGCATATGCTTTGAGTTCCCTATTGAACGATTGCAGTCACGTGACCATGTGAGATTTGGAGACAGGGGAGGAGAGCCTGCTTGTTAGGGGCGTTCCTGTAGTGTTTGAGTGGCAGGCCAGGCAGAAAATGTCAGCTTCCATGCTTTCAAATTGGGACAAGATTAAAGTAAGTGTATTTTCAATATGCAAGCGTTTTTTTTGTTTCTAATTACTTGATTTACATTATAAAGTCACATACTTTATAAAACTGTAATAATCCTGAGCTGACGAGTACACTTTAAATAGGCAAAATAAACAAAAAGTGGTACAGAACAAAATATGTGCTTTACCACTTTTTGACCATTTCTCCATTCTATAAATAACCCCCAAATGCATGCAGCAGCACTAGAATTACTGATTCTATGTCTCCCAGTGTCCCAGATTCCATGTGGGTTACTCACTAAAGTCCGAATTGTTGAGTATAGGTGTGAATTCGCCAGATAAAGACAGTTGCAATAGGCTGCTACTGTCACAGTCGCATCTTTATAATGAGAATATTGTCACAGTCGCGACTTTATTATGGGAAAATTGTTGCAATCTTAACATTAAAAAATTGTCATGACTTTACAATGGGGAAATTGTAGCGGATTTGCTATGTTTGCGAATTCGCCAGTCTAATTCGCACCTTAGTGAATAAACCCCCCATGGCTTTCCTTGTCCTTCCCCCAGACCAGTATTTAATACCAAGATTCCCACCAGTGACACCCATCAGGTGGATAATGGTGCTGTCCCCACTGGCAGCTTGGAGGGTACTGTATACTGATTACCTTCAACACAATAAATTCAGGTAAGGGAAATAGCCATTTAATAAATATACCCCTGCCCAGACACCTCAATGCAATTTTTTATGTAAATTCCAAATTTTTTAGCCTAGGCTTGTGCACAGATATTAGATCTTTGTTTTACATAAGTGCACGTGTGTTGGCATGGTGGCTGTTCATATTTGGCTCATTTCACTCTGTTTAATTGAGCCAGATTCAATGTGAAGAACACAGATCTGACTCTGATTTAGTAAATCTATATGCATGTCTGTGGGGCATATGGCTCGCTGTGTAGTTGCTATTATAGTAACACAAAAGCAGAGACCATCAAGTAACTCCGTCACCAGTAGAATAGTTACAGACCTCCAGTGCTAGTGTTATATACCACTTAGCTGCCAAAATATTCACACCCCAGTAAATGGAAAAGGTCCTGTCTTTCATCACAACGCAAAGGGATAAAGAAAAAATAAAATTGGCAGGCCCTGCATTTTAGCCTGTAACTTTATAACTGTCGTAATTGAGGTTGGTTTTGCTCAAGGACACACTGGCCATCTTAAAGGAATATTACCCTCCAGTTCTGGTTTTCTGAAATTTTTCCTGCCTCCTCCCTGCCCCCCCCCCCCAAAAAAATAAAAAATAAATAAAAACATATTGCACTGCGATTTAGTGGTAGCACTGTATTGCTACTGGTACATCGCCAGATCACATGACATGGTCAACCAACCCAAAACCACACAGGTCTAGTAATCCATAGCAACCAGTTGCCTTTATATTCTATTGGCATTCTCTGGTATAAGGAAGCAGGACTAATGAAAGACTACTTCTGATTTGTTGCTGTGGGTTACTAGACCTCTGTAAATTCACCTTTAAAACTTTTTTCAGTATTACATTTTTTTTTACCAATGTTAATTCACTTGACTACAGTATATGCTGTTAAAAGGCACACAATTAAACTTGTTTTGTCTAGTCATTTCAATTTAAATACTTGAGGAAATGGGAAGAATCCTTCCAACACATTCTGTATCCATCCAGCTGTTTTCTTACCTTCTGCATCGCATTTGGGTTTACTTTAGCAAATTAAGTGGATGATCTCAGACCCAATATACAGGGATCAAAGGTTTGAATACACCTGATTTAATGGAAAATGGTGGTTGAAAATGCCATCCTGGGTGTGGCATGTTACTAAGGAGAAAGATCTGTGTAGGGTGGTGTCCAACACAGAGGTCATTTTGAAAACCACAAAACAGATGACAAAATTAGATGATAATACCCCTTTAAGATAATATATATCTGAGATATCTGCAAGTCACAGTGAAACAAATTATATATATACATATATCAGGGGTGGGCAAACTACGGCCCGCGGGCCGAATCCGGCCCTCCAGAAGTCTCGGACAATATTAAAATGGTGGGGCGTAGCCTAGCACCATAGGCTTCAGCATGTTAGGCACGCCCCCCTGGCCCTCTAAAGCCATCGGGCCGTTCATGTGGCCTGATGGCTTAAACATTTGCCCACCCCAGATATATTTATATATAAACATAGTAACATAGTTTATGTTATAATATATGTTATATATATATATATATATATATATATATATATAAATGAGTATTGCAATACTTGGTGATACCTTTTTTATTGGACTAACAGTCGTTTTAAATACAGGAACTTTAGAGAGGTCCATCCTCTCTTTATCAAGTCACAAGCAATACTTTTGACAAAAAAAAAGCTTGTCTATTTAAAACGACTGTTAGTCCAATAAAAAAGTTATCACTAAGTACTGCAATACTCACGGATACTTCTATCTTAACTTTATATTATATAGGGAATCAATCAAATGCTGGAGCAGTCTTTAGGATTTAACACCCACAAACAGTAAGCTGCTTTCGTATTCAAAGGTTTATCAACAGAAAAACAAACTAAACACAGCCTTTCCTTGGCAATATAACAGTCACTTCACAAATAGCAGTTTTCCACATAAAACTCCTTGGTCAAACACACAGTGAGTAACTGCATCTCATACAGGTCTGTTAACAATGCAGAATACCTTCCCTTCTGCTGGGTTGTTTCCTTGGGGTTTCACAGGGCTGCAAAGCCAAGTAGTTTAGCAGAGACTTTCACCATTAATCCCAGTTATTTCTCTAACAACAATCTCCAGCCTCAGCCACAGAAATCACTTCCTGACTCCACCCCCAACTGGCTCTCCCAGCTCCACCCCCAACTGGCTCTCCCAGCTGCCTTTGCTCTCCCAGCAGGCTCTAACCTGCAGCTGGGGAAACTTACAAACTCTGACCTGAACTCTAGCAGTATGTCTGCATAATTGGGGCAAATACCTCCCCTCAAATACAACACCTCACACTTGTAAGCAGTGCCGGCTCTGCCATTAGGCAGAGTAGGCAAATGCTAGGGGCACCGCCTGCTCAGGGGGGCTGCCCCTAGCATATTTTTTTTACATTTGTGCCGGCCGGCTGGGAGGTTGGGGGGGCGTTGTGGGAGGGAGGGACGCCTAGGGCGCCAATAGGGCCAGAGCCGGCTCTGCTTGTAAGTAATGGAATATAAACTCATTTTTAGACCACACCAAATCTATTACAAAGATGTAATTTGTATTCATCTATCCTTTCTATTCTAAAACAAAAAAACAAAAAAACTTTAATAACAGTACAATTCCTTTTATCTATAACATAAATATTTACTGGGGGGATGTTTCTGGAGAAGTTTAAAGTGTTTATACAAAAACAATCAGGGCTAGTTTAGGGGAAAATGAACTTTTGGGAAAAATAAGAGTGTGCCTCCGTTCACAGTGAATATTGGATGCTTATTATTCTGAACATTGCTCACTGCAGCAGTTAAGTAATTACATTGTACAATGCTTACTCACTATGCCTGCACATTGGCCCACATAGAGGCCATGTTTTAAAAGAAATGTTGTTTTTGACTTTGAAATTCAATAAACTGTCCAGAAATTGACTGGGGAAACTGGAAACCTGGGAAGGGTAAACTATCCATTACATTTAATTTGCACACAGCCCCTTTTATGCTACAATGTTCACTTTTTTTTCTTAGAGAAAATTAATTCCAGAAATTGTAAATAAAAAGTAAAAAAAAAAAATGGCTTTTACCAAATGTAAATGTCAGGAATTGAGATTTTTATTTTTGATGATGTAAGGAAGAGATAGATGATAATGTTGGAATTTTATTACCTTGGAACAATAGCCTTCAGAGTTACCTCAAAATGGAACTGACGTCACCTGCAGGGGAGTTTCTACCATACTGCTTTGCATTCTGGACTTCTATTTTTAAATTCCCAACCAAATCATCTGGGACTTTCAAGTAATATAATGGAAATTCCTGATTATTTCTGATTTTTTTTTTAGAAATAATCATCAATGCTTGTTATTTATTTGCAAACAATATTTATTTGTGCTATATTGTCACAGGAGCCCTTTGTCCCTGTGGATGGAAGACACATCCGTTCCCTGATCAGAAGTGGCATATAGTTAATTCATCTATAACATCTAGAATTCAACATTATTGTGTGAAATAAGTGTCTGAAAGTGTTTTTAAGGATTTATGTCATTAATTAATAAATGAAAAATAATTAATGGCAGGGTTAATGTTACTATTGTGGTGATATTTTAGTCAAAATGCTTAAAGGAGAACTAAAGGTATAAAATAAAAAAGAAATATTAAACAACTTACCTTATATTGAGATGAACCGTTACAGTCACAGCATGAACTGTGCTGTAATTTCCCGGCACCGATGCTTTACTTCACAGTGCTGGCTGACACAGAAGCCATCGCAAAGCTCCTCCCATTTGGTTCACCAGTGGTGAAAAATGGTTTAAACATCATCACATTCATTGTGGTGATCAAGAATTGTCTGCCATTGAAATTAATGTAGAAAAACAACAGCTGTATTTTATGCTACTATTCACTGGTGATGATACCAGCAACCAAAATGCTATAAAATGGTAACAATGTCCTTGCTTATGGTAATTTATGGATATTGCCAGTATGTTAGTATTAAAGGAACAGTAACACCAAAAAATAAAAATTGACATAGCAGTTACTCATATACAGCATTTGTAAAAATGTTATCTTTCAAGTTAAATTCATGAATTTTATTGCTTTCTGTCTATTTATCTTTACTGATTGCAGACATGTTGTTAAAAAGATCTCACCCAGTTGCAGTGTTTTCTATGGTGCTTTATTCAGGAAGTGTACCCTCAAGCCCTATTTTTAAAACTAAAAATCTAAATATATTACTTTCTAGACACAATTTAGAAGTTTTTGAAAGCACTCATTCATATACAGTAACACAAATTCAAGTCCTGTGATTACTTGGTAGTTTTACCATAAACACTAGGCAATTTCAATCCTAAAGCAAAAGCATGTAATTAAAGGGGAAGTTCACCTTTAAAATATGTTTTTAGTAGGCTGTAGACTGTGGTACTCTGAGGCAATTTACATTTAATTATTTGTGTTTTCCTGTTTTGCCTCCTTATTTCACACCCTGACAACCATAATATGGATTTATTTATTTAAGGCAACATCATTCTGTAAGACTAGGGCCCCACTAGCCCTGTTCAAAGAATAGTGTAACCTTCCCCTCTACAATGCAATTGATTACATCATGACATATTTCAACAAAGTATGAAAAATAAACTGTTACTTTAAATTACTGCTTATGTATCTTTTATCTACAGAGAGTTATATACAAATGACATCTTCTGATACTCAGAGCCCCTAACTGAAGACAGGATGTCCTTCTAACCCTCCATTTCATTCACTCCTGGTGCAACATAGGGCCATTGGCTCCTACATCTCTACTCTGGCATAACCTGCAGTTCCCTATAACAGAAGCTACATGCCTCTATATGTCATTGTGGCCAAACACCTCTTACAGGAACTTTGTGCAGCAAGATACACAGAGGAGAACCTAACTCACTAACTCAACTACACCTGTAGCTCTGTAGAAGAACTAGTCCTAGGTCTCACCTACAAGATATATTCCTCCAGCTACCTTTTGTGGTGGATCCTCTCCTCAGTTGACCCATAGAGAAAGATCTCTTTGACTTGGTCACATAGACCACCACCTGACTCTTCCTCACATAGTCTGCCTATTCTAGCAAGCCCCACTAGGTGGCAGCCAACACTAACAAAACAGTTGTTTACATGAACATTTCTAAAAACCACACAAATAATATCTTAATATTTTATAGGGTGTATTTTCGCACTTGATGCTCACAATGTAAGTGTATGGTGGCTGTACACACAAATATAAGCAAAAAGTGTGACACTGGCTTAAAGCATAACCAGTGCTATAATGTTAAATTTCATACTTTATTTTATAATAGTGATATACTGTACATCTGCAGCTGATTGAAGTGACCCAACTTTGATTAATTATGGAGTTTTTCTTTTCTGCAAATCACTAACTGTTCATTATTATTCTAGGCAGTATATGTGGGAGAATTATAATGTAAATCCAATAAATTCAAATAATTTGAACTCATTTATCGGTTTCATTGTTTACTGCCCTTGCTTAGAATTTCTGTTATGAGACAAATACCCTAAAGAAAAATAAGAACAAAAAAATAATTGTTGAGACCCAAAGGAGACTGAATAAGCGGCAAGAATGCCTTCTCGTGTTTATTGGCACTAATACTTTTGAAACAAGAATCTGCACTTTATGCCTCCTAAGAGTTAGCAGCATTAAACTACATTTTGTAATGGTTGGCAATAAATTGTTTCTTGACATTTAGACAGAATTCTTGAGTTTGGCTTCAAACGATCAGAAAGCATTTCCAAAGACTTGAATAAATGCCAAAGAAGTTCTAAAGATAGACATACCTTTCTGATAAAAAGTGGTATTAAAGCTGTTATTTCTAGAGGTATTCTTTCTTACATCTTTTATAACTCAAATCTGAGAACTGGAAACATGCAATTTTTTTTTTAAATAGAAGGACCATTGACCTTCGTGGGAAATCTGTTAGAGGAAAAAAATGAAGGTCCTTAAGCTTATATTGTATTTCTTTACTGTAAATACCTATGGCTACTATAGCCATAAGCTATCATATGCAACACATAGATAGACAGTGACTCCTGTCCTGATCTCAATCCTCAACCAAAAAGCTTGTCCAAGTTCCCTTATTGTATTTAGTTGATGTTATACCAGTTTCCTTATTTGGGGTTTACCATGTATGCAGAGGAGGAAGCTGCTAATGGAGGGGCTCCCAAATAAACT
>WMED01005629.1:0-19287 GCA_019650415.1 Pipa parva
TTGCTAAGTTCTATTGTGTTCGCGACTGGCGCAGTCGCCCAAACTGTTTGCACTACTTCGGACAATGGTGAATTCCCCCCATGATCTCTGCACTTACCAACTGTTTAATGACAATAGTGCCTTTTTTAATTCTGTTCCCTTAACCTACATGCTCCCATTGATGGAGGTACCTTGAGTGCAAGGTGAAACTTGAAAAGAAAACTATAAAATTAAATACTAGGTTTTATTAAAAACCTGATAATGGATTTATTACTCTAGAATCTAGATCAAATCTCTAATATTATACAGCATATGCAATAAATTCCAAAGAAAGCGGAACTCAAGTCATCTTCCACTGCTTGTTTTAAAATCAATGTACTTTGATTTTTCTTGAAAAACCCTCTAGGGTGATGACACCATATGACAAGCTGTAGAGACTGTTTTGAGCTTCAACTTTTAAAAAAAAGGTTAAACCAAAGACCCCT
Organism: Pipa parva; assembly: GCA_019650415.1. Taxonomy (NCBI): domain Eukaryota; kingdom Metazoa; phylum Chordata; class Amphibia; order Anura; family Pipidae; genus Pipa; species Pipa parva. Next base: position 465 of record WMED01005629.1, read on the forward strand.
TGTGTTTGCAATTGTTACACAAAATAGTAAAAGAATTTGCAAATCACACAATTCTCCATCAAAATACAATGATGATGATTTAAACCTTTCACCATATGATCTGTATGAGCTGTTTGTCATTGTGCCAGTTACCAATGCTCTAAGGATATCATATTCTAACATGCTTAAATATAAAATTGTTGATAGTTTTCTCCATAAAATTAATACAGAAAGTACAAGTGCTGCCACGGACAGCATTTTTTGTAGTGTTGCCCAGTTATAGACAAATATGCCTATTGTGACTGTCATTTTCTTAGTAACACAATAACATAATAATACATTATTATGATATATTGTATAATACATAATCTGTGGGACATGTGCTACAATGGAAGACTTTTAGCTTCTCTTGTAGCACAACTCCTTACAGCTTGTGACAGGTAACGTTGAAGGCCAAGCTTTTTTCAGTATTAATAAAAAGTATTATAGCATTTACTGTATTAAAAAGTATTATTAAAAGTATTAAGGCTCAGAGAAAATGTTACTACAGTATTCTGTTATAGGTTAAATTTCACTCTGAATATATAGTTTTTTTTAATTTTTTTCTTCTGCTAGTTTGAATCAATCTCTCACTTATGTCAGATTTGGCATTATGATATTTGTCTACTTATCTGATCCAGCTGATACACTTATCTGAATTCTTAATAAACATGCTATTCTATTGTAAACCTAAATGTACTGGTGTTAGTAATATATTTGACATATTTTATTTTAATTATTTTACAGACCGTTGTCCCAGCTCAAGTTAAAATCCATCTCATTAATATGTTATCGGAAGCAGGACTGCAATCTATTGAAGCCACCAGTTTTGTTTCTCCCAAATGGGTGCCGCAGGTAAACAGAGAAGTTAGTTTAGGCATTTGTCCCATGTATAAGATTTGGAGGAGTTAGACAAGGGCCAGTTGTCTTCTATTCATATTGGTTATTGAAAATAAATACATGTTCATTTGTTTTCAGAGACGCTTCTCTGTATAACTGTATTGTTGTATTGTATAGCACTGTGTAACCTAGTGGTGCTTTATAAAGAAAATATACATACATATAGAATTGTAACTAGAGGTCTATAGGTTCGATACAGAGGTTGGTAGAAGTCCTAAAAGCATTGTACCCTCCGAACCAGTAGCAGCTGCAATCAGTATCTATGCAATTTAAGAGAAAAGTTATTAATCTCAAAATAAACCTGTTTCCAATATATTACTTTTATTTTTGTATTTTTTTCCTTCTAATGCCTTCTGATTTATTGTTAGACTGCTATTATATACTACAGCCAGGGCAGAGTTTTAGCAATGTTTAATGCTTGTGGTAATTGTTACAACCTGTTCTGTGGTTTAAATGCAAGCCATTCAGTTTTCATGCAAATGCTGCACTTGTTATCTTAAAATTATATGTTATATGTGTATATCTGTTTTAAGAAGCTATTTTTATTATTTGAAGCAGCGATTATACTGAGAATTCTTGGGTCCAGTGCTTTAAAGGAACAGCCAGAGAAATCAGAAAGCAATACCTGAACAATTAAACAAATAATTAGTTACAGTAAATTAGAAACATGTTTTTTTTTTTTTTGGGTAACTTTTTAAATTAAAAAAAAATATTTTAGACTTTACTTCCTCTTCTAGGCCTTGAGTCACATTTACGGTATTTGTATGGTGTGTTTTAGGGAAAACAATCTTGTTTACCAGGCATAAAGTTGATACTTACTTTTAGGTTATGTTATGGTATGCATATTTAATAAACAGTGCTAAGTTCCCCCAATTATGACTCCAACAGCCTGGGACCACTCCATGGACATTTGTCTTATTTTCTGTTTGGAGCAGTTAGATTAATAGAATGTTTTGGTGCAAATGAAATGACTGTTCAATGTTTAATGTAGCTGAACTGGGTAAAATTACATATATGATTCATTGATTCAATGTCTCTGTGCTAAATAACCTGAAGTACAGTAATATTTTTTCTATTCCATTTACACAGCAAATCAATTGCGGGCATCAAAGAAATGGTGTTTTGTCATAATCTTTCAATCATTATTTGTAGATGTACAGTAAGCAGACAGGGTACATTTTGAAAATAATAATAATAATTGTATTCCCATATAGATGGCTGATCATATAGATGTCATGCAAGGAATTAAAAGGTATCCAAATGTCACTTATCCAGTGCTCACTCCAAATCTTGCTGGATTTCAGGCAGCGGTAAGAATTATTATGTTATTGGCAAAGGGGAGTCTGGCCTTCAGTAATCCTTCTAGGTTATACAGTATATGCTAAGGAGAAAGGTCTACTTTTCACAGTAACATTGGGAGTTTCAAAAAGAAGACCTCATGGTCAAAGTTAAAGTCTATCAAGTTGTGTTTCATTTTATTTTGCAAATACTCTGATCAAATTGGGTAGAAAATTTGGCTATAAGCAATGGTCTCTCTGTTGTGGAATAATATGTACATTAGTAATTATAAAAATATTGACATTTGACTTTTGACTTTCAGGTTGAGTGTGGTGCTAAAGAAGTTGCAATATTTGGAGCTGCGTCTGAGCTCTTTAGTAAAAAGAACATTAACTGCTCTATAGAGGAAAGTTTAAATAGATTCAAAGCAGTAACAGCGGCCGCTAAGGAAGCCAATATTCCAGTGCGTGGGTAAGACACAACAAAGTCTTGGTTTCATTTTGAGAGAATTAAATGGAATTGTAAAATAATTTGTTTGTGCCCTAAAACAATGTATACTATTTAGTAATTAGACTAGCAATGACTGTACCTAATTTGCTTAATTCTGGGGGGAAAATTCATACTGTTTTTGCTTGAATAGGATATTCCTTTTCTTTTCTGTCTCTTCCTTTTTAAAATAGCAGTCCCGTCTTGCTTTAAAGTGGTTGGTTACCTTAGACATGGTTTTGTAAAGTTGAAATAGTGGCATTCTAAGAGGGTTTGCAATTAGTGTTTGATTTTTGTTTTGTGGATTTTGAATCCTGCTTTGTTTTGCTTCATCTTTTTGGTTGCTATCTGTTTTGGAACTGTACTGTTGCTCTTCCAGTCTTTTCCTTATTGTGTGACTAGTTACTATCTTAATGAACCCTAACAACCAGAAGACAATACACTAATAAAGGAGAGAAAAAAAATAATCCAAAAAATAAAACATGAAGACCAGTTGCAAACTGTCTTAGATGTTGTATTATATACAGTATATATATATTTAAAATCTAAAAGGTGGAATAAATATAGTTACATAAAATTGGAGGAAGCAGCACACCAGATGAACAAACATATTGTATATTTGAAATATATGGCCAAATATATCACACTTTGCTACATTAAATCTGTATTGTAGCATAGAAAATTCCACATAATTACTGAACTGTGCATTTACTCATTGGTATGACAAATGATTGCATTGTCGGTTGAATAGTAGTCGATGGAGTAGTAGTTGGGGGTATTGTCGCAAATTTAACCTAAATAGCTGTATTGAAGCAAAGTGACATTATCTTTGCAATAATCTGTTTAAAGCAGATAATGATACTATAACTCTCTCTTTCTGTATTAATGATATCACAATGGCAATAAGCATGATTTATCAAGAAAGGACAATGTCACAATTTCGTCCCATCTGTGTCACCTAATTTCCAGAAATTGATTTTTACATTTATTTAAAAAATGGATAATTCTCTCTTGTTGGTACTTGGTTGCTACATTTTGTAAGCCTTTTGAGTGAAATGTTGCCAGATTACTAACAGGACCTAAGCCCCACAATTCACTACTTCCATTTATCAAAGTAAAATCAGTATATTTGCACCAGTGAAAGTATTGGAGACATGTAGGGTACGACTCTAACAGCTTTATTTTCACAGTTTGTTTTTCAGATACTAACTCTTCTCTGCCCTGTTTTTGAGTTAGAGTTTTCCAATTAGAATAATGCCATATTTTCTGTTATGCATCTTCTGCATTTAATTTATGCTAAAATGTAAAACATACTGATACTTGTCATAATTTGGCTCAATTTTAGGTATGTTTCATGTGTTCTGGGGTGTCCATATGAAGGAAAAATTGCTCCCAGTAAAGTGGCTGAGGTAGGTAAAAGCTGTGAAATAAATTCTGTATTTTCTCAACATATGCTGACAAAATAATGAAAGAAGGACCCCCCTATTGTAACTGTTTCAGACCACTTTGGATAATATCTACAGGGTGAATTTGCTGGTTATTCTTTCATAAATAGTAATGAGTAATCTCCACCATCTTTGGTGTACAGTGACATATGCACAATATTAATTTCCACACAAAATCTTGAGCTCTGGTTCACTACTCTAGTTCATATTTAATTGGACAGCCATAATAATACACAAAGACATATTTTTTTAATGCGCAAGTCCCTATGTATTTTGCATATTTTTTTTGTTACAGGTAGCACACAAGATGTTCTCCATGGGCTGCTATGAAATCTCATTGGGTGACACGATTGGAGTAGGGACACCAGGCAGTATGAGGGATATGTTGTGTGCTGTGCTCGATGTAATTCCAGCCAAAGTTCTGGCTGTTCATTGCCATGACACATATGGACAAGCATTGGCAAATATATTTGTGGCTTTACAGGTAATGTATAGGAATGTAATGATATGTAAAAACATAGAGCATAAGGCATTGTTTATTGCACACATGAAGGGTTCCTTAAATGTTTTACAATGTATTCAATGTCTTTCCAAAAGAGTAGATTTTTTTAGTCTGCACAAAAATGTCCTTCCAATGTTTACTTTGATTTGGTATAATCTGACTCCCAGCATGCAAATCTTCCCTGTTGAAAGAGACTGAACTGCAAACTTCCAATTTCCTACATACTGATTACATTGCTAAGCTCTTTTGCACTGCGCCAGCAACTCAACCACCTATAGTGGGGCCTTCTATAGAAAACATCTCCTTTTATATCTTACAATACATATGTGAATTTAACTCCTTTACACTAAAATATGCTTCTTGATTCCATGATTTCTGGATATTACATTCAGCAGCTAGTTGCAGGCCATGGAAAAGCCTCAGGGAAGAAAATCCACTGAAGGGAGAGAAATTACATCTGAGGAAAGAAGATGGGCTGCCATTTAGGGTTCAAAGTTAAGCATTGGCTTGGCAGAGGAAATGCACATGGCATTTAGGTTTTGCATTACAATAGGAGTCTGGATATCTTGAAAGTATGTGGTATAGGTACTCCCCCTGAAATATGCAGAATGACTCAAAACAAAGGGAATCTCGTAGGAGGAAAGGCAAATAATCATAGCAATTATTTATTTGGTTGGTTTATGTATACCCTGATAGTAAGCTTTAGAAAACTTTCCCCTCTGACTGATGCCTTTCCCTCATACTGGATGTACTAGTTTGGACAGAAAATACATTTCTGACACCTCATGGCTAATATCAGGTTTATGGCATACCGACACGTTCCCTACCCACTCCCCACAGCAGCCGAAGAAAAGGAACATTTGAACATTTTCTCCATAACACACACGGGGGAAAAAGTGCGTCTTAAGGGGCAAAAAATACATTACTTAAGTCTTCTGGGGGACACCAACAAATAGTGCTAATTCTACACTAAGCTGTTGAAATCTGCTTCAAATGATCCTGACATCACAGGGAAGCTACATTTTATCTAATGTAAAGAGAGAATTGTGTAAAAAAAAAAAAAATGCATCTGCACAGCTTTGTATGAAATCCAAAAACTAATTGTCTTGCGTAAAGGTTTAATAAAACCTTGATTAGAGACAGAAGCCATTCATAATTGATTATGTGAATTTAATTTCATTCTGAAAGGACTTTGAAATACTGTCTACATAAAATGCCCAGCAACCCAGCACATGGTTTAACATGCCCGACCTAAAAATATTCTTTGACCCATGCAAACAGAAGAGATCAAAGAGTTAGCATTAGATGGGTGGATGATTTCACTGAAATCTTGGGCTCTGTCTGCTATATAACAACCCTAAAGGGGTTATTTACTAAAGGACAAACAGTCGCGTAAAGACCTGAATTCTCATTCTTTCACCACTTCACCTTCTGAAAAAAATGTGCACTTATACATACACTTTCTAAAGCTTCTTCTTATTTAACAGACTCTACGATGACAAATTTGTTACCAATCCAGGTGCTTACAATGGTTGCAAACTTATGGAACTCTTTGCATCATTTTGCATGCTCATACACAGCTAATTCAGCTATCCAGCAAGCGACAGAGTCTGTTGAAGAAGCAAATTCCACAAGGCAAACTGCGATGAATTCTCCCATTCATCTTCGTCACATTAGAGTGGTGAATTGGGGGGGGGGTTGATGGCAGGGTTGCATATGGTGACTGTTTATTCAAAAGTGACAAATCCTGCGACCAACTGACAACATGAACTAGGGACAAAGTCACAAATAAAGTATTGTATTATTCACTTAATGGAACATTGTGAGGATGACATCACTGCCTTTCACTGGGGCACTCCTCATCCCTCTATTGTCCGACTGACATATCTGACAGTGTCTAACTCTGCCTACTTGTTCAACAAGTCTATCAGCTGCTTGATGAATAAGCTGAAGTGAATTTGTGTCTTCCTGATCGTAGTGACACAAACAGATGCAAAGTCATTACACTAGACGAATTTGCCCTTTATTAAATAACCCCCAATTTAATCTTACAAAAGGATATTGGCAAATGCCCCTAATGGACAATGCCATAGAAAACAATGCTTTTTCCACCCCAAAGGGCTTATTACTAAAGGATATGTTTCCTTCTGAGTTACATAGAGCCCCATTTACATTGTAACATATGATAGATATCCTTAAGCCCCATCGAACCATCAATTCAGTCTTCAAAGTCAAACTTGTCTTACTTTCTTTGAATTTGTTTATAACAGATTTGAACGAAACCATAAGGGATTATTTTGTTTTGATAAAAAGACCTGTTTTGGTTTAAAGGTACTCAATTAAAGTGTAAGTAAACCCTATTTATAAAGATTGCCCCGTTAAAGTATTGTAAGGTGAAAAAACGATTAATGAAATCCTCACTCACTTTTTCACTCTGCAGCACTTGTTATGCCTCTTTAAAATATTCCTCCTTCCTGTAGAGTATGAGACCACGCCCCACTCCTCTCTTATTCTTAAAAACAGACTCCTTCCTATTCGGAATTCAGTGCTGCAGCATTGAAAGGAAAGTATCAGATTACTAAACATGCACTAGCAGAATGAGTCATTGTGTGACCTCATTAGGGGCGGGGCTTCGGCACTATACAGGAACTGCAAGTACACAGAAATTCAAGGGAGACAGGCTGCAGGATTAAGAGGTGAGAACTGAAAAACACAATCGTTTTTACTTTTCAATGTTTAAGCTTATGTTTCTACATTATAAATATAATATATATGTATAGTTTGGTCAATAACTTTACTTACACTTTAACTTGTTTGTGTTGAAGATAAATACTGTTAGAATGCTTACTGTTGCCGGTTGGGGTATGTATGATTGTATGTATCTGTGCCTGAGTTTCATTTAAGCTTTATGTGCTGTACAAGTCACTGACACCTTGGTGATCATTGATTTGGTGTGTACATCTCCTCTTTAGATGGGTGTTCAGGTGGTAGATTCTTCTGTCGCAGGATTGGGAGGATGTCCATATGCCCAAGGAGCTTCAGGAAATGTAGCCACTGAAGATGTGGTGTATATGCTACATGGTCTTGGAATAAAAACGGTTTGTATCAAACTTCTGGAAATGTTTTCCTTTACCCCTTAGTTCTTTTATCTTTTGGTTTTACCTTGCAATGTATTTGTTATGTAGCACTAGAGCTACCAACCACTTAAAAAGTAAATGTATATGTAGAAAAATTAAATATAATATATGGTGCTGAAGAAAACCTTTTATCTAATTCTATTTAGGGCATTGACCTAAGGAAATTAACAGAAGCCGGAGCTTTTATCTGCAAAGCTTTGGGGAGGAAAACCAACTCGAAAGTGGCTCAGGCAATGTGCAAACTTTGACCAGAATTTAAATTATATTAATATTCAATTAGGGATCTTTTGGCATTAAGTATTTAATAGAATATATCTATAATAGTTTTTATTCCTGTTTTCTTTTTCCTTGTTGTCCAATCTTTATCCAGTCAGACTGCAGGTTCCAAAGGACAATTGCGCAATTACCAAGTTTGGTAAAAAGGTTGCTTTAAAATTAAAACTAGTGCCAATGCATATACATAGCAAATCCACAGTATCTTGTAATTAAATTAATTGAACTTAAAGTTTCATCTAAATAAAGTAATCTCTGGTAAAAATGACTAGTTATTTGTTATTGTTTTATTGCTAATGATGTCTTATACAGTAATGTATGGGCTGTGGCTTGTATAATATTCCATTTGCTGAAAGCAGTACAAATAATGTACATGGTTGCAACCTTAGCATTCATTTAATGCCTATTTCAAACAAGCAATCAGGCATTCCTGTTTACATGTAAACCGTCCCAGTCACAATGTCTCTTGAACATTGTCTCAAGAAAAATCGAAACCTAGAAAAGATTAGGTAAGAGTGAATGACATCAGATTCAACCTTTGTAAATTCATTTCCATGTTGATCCAGGGAAAGGTTAAAACCCTTGTGCTTGCCAAATACTGGTTCAGCCTTAAAGGGACAAAATGTTGCCTGATCAAATTGGCTGTAACCAGCCTAAATTCTTGATCAATCAGCCCTGGGTTAATTTAAAAACATTACTGCAATACCTAAAGTGCCTTTTCTTGCTACAAATGCATTAACACATTAAACCCAACCAAGGAATCACCTATCAGCACTTTAACAGCTTAAATGCCCCGTTTTTCTCCAGTTGGAGCAGATGTTTTGGGCTGTCTACACTTTTATAGGGAAAGAAATATGAATTTCCTCGATTTACTTTGAAAAAAATGTGTACATATAAATAGCCTAACGCTTCTCTTTTTTAAAGGTAAACAAATCTAACTTTTTAAAAATTGATTTAATGCCATTTAGGGTTTAATAAAGTAAAAGACAAAATAAACAATATGTGAATGTATTGATTTATTTAGCACTGGGGTAGATCAAGAAAACAAGAATTTCAGAGAAGGAATTAATCTTAAGAGTATACTAGTAAACAAATAGATACATATAAAAATCCAGACATTATTGACTTCCTAAGCAATCATGCAGGGTGTAGTAACTAGTCATACACCATGGCTCTTTTATAGCTGAACAAGGTTTAAAGAGATGATCTGCCAAACCATACAAAGGCTGTTAAGTTGTATTCCTTTTAGTCTTACAGAAATCAACACAGGATTACATGTATAGAATGTTCTAGGTGTTCAGTCTAAAAGCATATAAAATAGACATTCTAGAAAATAGCAGGTTTAAACCAGCTTTTTAACTGGGGGCAGGAACTGAACCCTCTAATCTTAAAAAAAATAATGTGCTGGAATACTCTTATGCCAAGTATCCATTATTATATTATTTTCATTGACAAAGTTAGTGTTTTCAGCACAATCTCATATTTTCTTCTTGTCACGGTTTTCTTTTAACTTTTTCAGGTTAATCTCGAATTCAGGCTTGTCAAGCATAGCTTCCAACAAAATGTCACGCAGTAGCAGGTCTACGGCGTAACTCTAGAAAATAAATAGTCATGTCTTAATCTTAGTATTTATAAAATTCATTTTCACATTTATAGTCAAAATGTAAGCATCATTTATTATAGCTGCCTACATAAAACGTTTCCAGGCATATCCACCCCTCATCCTCTTTTATTCAAAGGTGTTGGGAGTTTTATTACAACAATAGTTAGGTGCTGCAGATAAGTAAGTAAAGAGCCAAAATGTCTAGCCAAGTAGGAGAAGTAAGAAAACCAGAAGAAATGCAACAATACCCAACCAACAAGGTCAGCTCCACAATAAAGGATGAGATCAAGTTTTAAGGAAAATGCAACGGGGGCTTATCTGGAACCCCCAAAACAATTGGAGAAAAAAATAACTATAAGAAATGTAATCTCCTTTTCCCTTCGGTCTTTAGGGAGTCATAGTACCATAGGGATATACCAAAATGATCCAAAATAGGGAGGCAACCAATAATGTCTCCGGGCTTTAGAGATTATGGGGTAGACTTGCATGACCTGACTAGAGAAAGCAGAATACATTCCTTATAACGCTAGGTAAATGGATCCTGTTTCCACACTGATGGTTAGTTTTAAAAGGTCACTGCTACATTCATTAAAACCATCCACTGGCTACAACAGGAATCCACTTTTGGTAAAGGAATTCCATCATGTAATAAGGTGGCATGGACTTATGGAGTGATGCACCACCGATATAATCTTCACTAGCAAGAACAGTGAGATGTAATGAACTGGCAGGAAGATTTAGGACAAATGCCCCTTAAAGAGTATATGCAATAAGTATTAGTTTCTTCTGAGTTAATGTGACAAGGCCTAGTAACTGGGGTTTTAGAGTCCCACAAGCTCCTACTGGCATACAACACTACATCTAGACATAGCTCTGGTGCTCCACAATGGAAAGCAGAAAGATCAAGCTAAGGTGTAAATTCCATCATGGCATTACATGGGCAATGTTTCAGTTTCCTCTATTCTCCTTTCTGCTGGGGGTAGCTTAACCCTGTGTCCCCCACAAGACCTAAGAGAAAATGTTTTCAATTTGCCTTAGCAACATGCTAAATGCTAGTCATGAAAGTAGTGCCAGTCTGCATTGTGCAGGAGGAGCTGCTCACATACAGTGAATAATCTGTTGCTTTGTGCACCTTGTTCAGCAGTAAGTGGTTGTTTCTAGTGAAGCTAAGTAAGGAAAATTAAGAGTTAGTATTATGCTACAATGTAAGTCATGCTGAGACTCAGAATAAAGCTGAAATTATTACCCAATGAGCGAGTCATCTGCTGACAGCTTCTAATAATCATAAGACAGGACAGAGCTAAAATGTACTAACATAGCTATAAGTAAATATAACATTTAGATTTTACTACTGGAACTAACACTTGCAGTAAGATTTTGTAGAAGTTAGAATCTGAAGAAACTAGACATGTAGGAGGTATTTCTGTGACACGATGAATAGAAATGAGTATATAGCTTGCAGAAGTTAGATCATAGTATATGCAGATCTGAGGATTTCACAGATGCTGTGCTCTCCTTGTTAGCAAGCTAATAAATAAGCTACTTACCTGATGACTTAGTCCTGAGATTGACTGATAAAGTAAAATAAATTTCCCTAACAATTTGGTTGCAGTTTTTAAATATTGTACACACGTAGTTACCTTTTTCAGTAACTATTCATATATGTGTCACTTATTTAAATCTGTTAATAGTCAGTATTATGCAGGACTCTTAAAACTGGAAGGGTTAATAAAATTGGAGGAGTTCTGCAGAACTTAAAGGAGAACTAAAGCCAAAAAGCAAAGTAACATATTTTAAAACTTACCTGGCACTAGATGGGAAGTCCTCACTTTGATCGGCAATCGCGTCCCTTACCTTCAACAACGATAGCAGTTTCATATCTATCACTATAGCCATGAAGCTGAACTCTGGCTCCTCCTCCTGACTGGCGTCGGCAGTGCAGAGTGGGGTCAATGTCATCAAGCCTTCTTCAGGCATGCGCTGTGATTATTTCGCAACTCCGAGTTCACCCAGTGCCGAGTGGCGAAATCATCACAGCTTATGCCTGAAGCAGGCGTGATGACATTGACACCACTCTGCACCGCTGATGATGGTCAGGAGGGAGCAAGAGCGCAGCTTCATAGATAATGCGATAGCTATGAAACTGCCGTCGTTGTTGAAGGTAAGCAACTCTATTGCCGATCAAAGCGAGGACTTCCCATCTAGTGCCAGGTTAGATTTATAATATGTTATTTTGTTTTTTGGCTTTAGTTGTCCTTTAATCCTGCTGGGAAGACTGCTATGAGAAGCAGTTGCAGAGGATTTCTAGAATGAGGAAGTTATGGGACTGAGGTTTAATCCTGTTAGGGATGTACAAACTTTAGCAGAAGTACCCTTTCTGAATAAGTAGCACATATGGAAAGAATGAAAAATTCTGACAACCTCCATCAGTATGTTAACTACAATTATTCACTAATTCATCTGAATTTAATTTACAGTGGGAAATTAACTGGTTTTATTGGGGGGGGGATGACATTACTATAACCAAGATTCTCACTAGGGGCAGGGCTAAATATTGGGAAATCAGGGAGAATTACAAGGTGGACACACAAATGGTTAACATGTACTGAAAATAATAACATATTGTGTGTGCGCAGAAGGGTGTGTAAAGGTAGATGGATGGGTTAGGAAAGAATGTCCTTGCCCCAGACTTTCTTAACCAGGTTTTTCCACAGACATTACAGAAAAGGTTACTCCATCTTTAAAGTGTACCTGTTACCTGGTAATGAAGCCCCAAAAATGTGTCCAGAATGCCTAATACACATATTTGTAATAGATCTTCATTTACCAAAATGTACCTGTGTCACCCAATCTGTAGAGCAATGTGACACTTCTATTTTATTAATAATTCTTCTGACCCAACCAGCCGACTTCATATGCAAATATGGGAAAGAAGGTCTCTGCAGCCACATCACCATCTTGAGTCTTTTGTTAACTAAGAGTGCAAAAGCCAATGTCAGCAGCGTCCATCAAGATGGAGATGCACAGGTATAGGCTTAAATTAAAGAGTGAAAGATTTGTTTACCCTGGGTTTAACACTGCGAGCTTCAAATATAACACAAAAGATTTTGAGGGTTATTCTCTAAACTCCAAATTCGAATGTCAAATTCTCAAACAGCAGATTCTCATAGCAAATTTGTGACTGCGACAATTCTCCCACCGTAAAGTCATGACTACGACAATTTTAAAGTTGCGGCTGTGACATTATTTCTATAGTAAAGTTGTGACTTCTACAATATTCTCATAAAGATGCGACTGCGACAGTATCAATCTATTGCGGCTGTCTTTATGTGACGACTTCACACCTTTACGTGACAATTTGGACTTTAGAGAATAACCCCCTTTATTGGGGAAATCTATAAATGTTAAAAAGGGGTTTTGACCATTTAATACGGGAGAAACTGTTTTAATTTTATATTGCCTATTAAAAAAAGCTTTTACCATGTCAAAAGTCGCTTTTTAATTATTTTTTTTACACCAAAAAGTTGTTTTCAACCCTAGAAAAATCAACAAAACTCTTTAAAATATCTTCCAATTTATCTTTATAAACTGTCCTCCTAAGAGTACTTTACCTGTAAAGAATGTGACAAACAACCGCTCGTTCTCTGTGCATAACCCACTGTGTTTAAAGCTTCACGTGCAAAGGCTTCTGAAGATTTTACAAAGATGTTTGTGTTCATCCTATAGGTCATATTTGTTGACACAAATAGCGGCATCACACACTGTGGAGTGGAGATGTGATAAGAGGAACACCAATAGTTAGCATCAGTCCAAGGGTCAGACTGGTAATGGCACTGAATCTGCATTTCACTGTGTTCTTTATTGGTTTGCTTTGTAAAGTGTAGACTGCCTTTAACAAAAAATGATCAGTTATGTTTTCAAGCTATTAACACCACATGTTCTTGCAGTTTTTGCAATTTACCAAGACAACAACACAAAACTGTGATAATGTGATAACATTGAACATGCCCGCTCAAAAGAAGTAGATGTGGCCAATAAAATGACAAAAGGGGTCTTTAGTAAAAATAAATAAATAAATTACCAAAGCTGAAAAAGAGGTGATAATATTAAAAAAACTAATTTATTGAAAAAAAGACAACTAACAACTAAATGGAATTATATTTGCATCCAAGTAGAATAACTTTGCGCAGGAGCAGATATGCACATATATACACTGGAGCATATATGTGCAGACATGTATGGGAGCAGAAATGCACAGGACCAGATATGCGCAGGAGCAGATTTTCATGAGAGCAAATGTAGATAAGTGTGGGATTACACAAGACCAGACATGTGCAAAAAGGCATGGGAGCAGACATGCACAGTTTTGTGCGGGAGTAGATATGTGTGTATATGTGTGGGAGCAGATATGCGCAACAGAAGATATGATATATGTGTGGGAGTATATATGAATGGGAGCACATATGTGCAGGAGAAGAAATGTGCAGGCGCGAATGTGCTCAGATATGCATGGGAGCATTTGTGTGGGAGAAGATATGCACAGGTATGAGTGGGATCATATATACATGGGAGCGGATATGAGCAGGAACAGATATGTGCGTATATGCGCATGAGCAGATACAGTATATATATATATATATATATATATATATATATACTGTATGTGTGTGTGTGTGTGTGTGTGTGTGTGTGTGAGCATGAGCAGAACTTGTATTAAAGAGCACAGACATTGTGTGTGTGAAGTACCTGTACAATGATTCCTTTAGATTTGTATTCTAAATGTAGGCCTCGAGAAAAAAAGTCAACAAAACCCTGGAAAGAAAAGGAAAGAATTACTAAAAGATGACATTTAGAGTTACTAATGCTTCACCACCAATTAACCAACATATTTTATATATACACTAGTATATGAATATACAATAAGCAGATGACATCAAACATGATCTTTGAAGTTTCTCCCGGTAAGTATCGCGAGATTTGCCTTGTGTGATACTTGCCGTGACAAACTTTTTTTTTATTAAATATATCCATGGAAAGGTAACTATACTGAGAGGCAAATCTCGCAATACTTACTGGGAGAAACTTCAAAGCCTTCTCTCGATTAAGTTTAATAAATTTCGCCCTTAGAAATCTAACAAGCAATGTAGTTTTATGAACTGAACACCTAAAAGGGATTCATAGTAATCAAAATAGTTTGGGTTTCACGGGATGTAATTTGGTGGGTTTAGAATGGGGATACAACCTACATTGATACACATTCATTTTGTCATTTCTATGTTAAAGTTTGTTTAATAAGGTATTAAAGTAATACTTCCATTTCACAGTTCATCATCTGTGCGGATTATAAATAAATATTCAAATCAAACACAAACAATTCTACCTGCATTTAGAGTTTATCCCTTATTTATTTTGAAGAAAATACCTCTGAGGTACAGGTATGATTATTAATGCACTGGATTCTCTACAACTCTTTAGTGCACATCTGAACTAATTTATTATCTGCAGTGCAGAGATGTTTGGTGTTAAAGGGGTAGAATTATCTAAACATCCCTTTAAAGGGGCACACATACATATAAAACTTCTTTATACTAAGCTAATGGATGACACAAATAGTTAAAAAAACATTTAGGGAAGAAATAATACTTGTAGTTTGCCTCCCTTAATTAGTTTTCCTGAGAGCTGACATTTTCCTCCCCCCGCTTCCCCTTCTCTTTCTGTTCTGCAAGTTAGGCAACATGAGAAGAAAAAGCTGCCTGACTGCTATTGGTTAATTAGCATGCTGACCTTTTGGCCACATAAATTAAGCTTGGAATGCAGGGGATTACAAAGGGAAAGCTGACTTGTGCACATGTGCCAAGTAGTAAGTAGGGAAATAATGTCCAGGGGAAGGTATCTTTTCATGGAAAACTGGCTAGTACGCATCACACACACACACACACACACATTTCCTGGTGCAGGAGTTTATCAGTGCTGCCTACTCAATCAATCTGTGTCAAATTAAACTACTGGGGAGAAACATTACTCACTAAGGTATAGTACTGCATATGTAAATATGTAATTTGACTATATTTCCGCTTTAAGGTGCATGGCAATCAGTTCAGCTGCATATCATATGACTAAAACAGTACATAACAGTGCGGTGGCTCAGCAGTTAGCACTGATGCATTGCCCTGGGTTCAATTCCACCCTGGACCTCATCTGCATGAGTCTGTATATTCTTCCCGCACTTGCGTGGGTTTCCCCCGGTTTCCTCCCACAATCCAAAAACATACATCTGTGTGTGTGACAAAATAGGGAAACTAGATTGTAAGCTCCATGGGGCAGGGACTGAAGTGAATGATGATGTAAAGCGCTGCATAAAATAGTAGCGCTATATAAGAATGAATAAATAATAAAATAACATGATACAACAAAATAATTACAAATTAGCATTAGAAGATCAGCATGTACATACATTTACAAACCAACATATGAAAAAATGTAGTGTGCAAGGCTATACTGGAATCTATTCAGAACTGCATACAGATTAGCTAAGATAACTGGCTTACTGTCATCCTTTAGAAATTCAGCACTGTATTTTTGTCATTTCACTGGCTGTACCTGGGAGCACCCTTAACTACCAACAGTAAAAGAATGACCAACTGCATACCTTGGTTGCACTGTATAAAAGGGCCTTTGGATAAGGACGACTCCCAGCCTCTGAAGATAAATTTATAATTAAGCCTTTCTTCCTGATAAATGGAAAGCATAAAATATTTGTATTTCAGGTCCTTGATCATTCTGTACAGTGTTCATCCATTATTTATTTATCCGTTTATTAATTTGTCCTGTAACTCACCTTTCCACCATTTGTGGAAGAACAATTTGGGTCATCTGAAAAAAAAAAAAATAGTAATTTCATAAATTCAGTCAATTCTATTAGTAATGATTTTCACCAATAAAAAGGCTTTCCATTATGAGACTCATTTATTAACATACGTAATGGAGCAGTAATCCTATTATTAGTTATTAAAATAATTGAGTGGTGTAGTACAATCAAAAACTGGTTAAAAAACTTTTTTCTTCTAGATAATAAGATGAGCCATAATGCCTTCCCAGCCAGCCTGTGTTTTACACATATTGCCTGAAAACATTGGTTGTTTTTCATTGGCCCAGAGGACAGCTTTTCCAAGGACATAACCTTTAGAAGGATGGCCATGAAGACATGGTTGGTGTGCATAGGAGCAGTCATGAGGGCATAATGGACAACATTATGGATGAATTAGTGGAGGTAAAGAGAACAAACCAATATTCCTGGTTTCCCTGGAGACCAAGCATTTGCTAAGCAAATTTACTCCAGAACAGTCATTAAAGCTCAACAAAATATGTTCTGTTACCAGGGCTGTGGAGTTGGAGTCTGAGTCGGGGCCCATTTTGGTGGAGTCAGAGTTGTTATAAAATGGACTGACTCCGACTCCCAAAATATATAATAAATTGATAGTTAGTTCATTGCAGTATATCCTGAATATATTTTCATAAGAATTTGGGAAAATAATGAAATGTCCTGTAAAGGTCTGTTCTATTCATTATATAAGGATCTAGGCTCTTAATTGAAATGAATGTGTGCTGCACTTTATGTACATGCTCAGTAGTGAAGCTCCTTGCTACAGATCAGAGGAAAAGGCACTGGAAGGAATGGCTGCACTTATCACTGATCTGCTAGAGAAAACAGGATTAAAGAAGTTTGCTTACTACAAAAAGTCATCATATATTGCTGGATGATCAACAGATTACTAAAGGAAAAGAAGCTCTGAATGAGGTAGCAATTAGGATGAGTGGGCTACAGGACTGCCAAGAAGAGGAGGAATTGGGTCTTGCCAGTACTACTGCCACCGTATCTTCAGCCTCGTCAGATGAATTTGAGTTTAACTTTGAAAAGTATTTGGATGATATGGAGCAGGCAAAGTGTTGCCGCAGGGAAAAAGTTTCCACTCCCACAGCAAACAGACTTACTGTATTTCAGCAAAATGTTTCACTTGCTCTCAAAGAAGTAGAAGAGTTCAACCGATCATCAAAACTGACTGTACATGAGGCAATTTCCTGAGATTGTTAGAGATGTTGCCCATGTGGTCACCGTTTTGCCACCAAACCAAGTTAGTGTAGAAAGGCTGTTCTCTAGCCTTAAAATAATTCGATCAGATTTGAGGTCATCTATGAAAGAGGATCTGATGGAGGCGATACTTTTTCTCAGAACAAATTCATAGACTCCACAAATGTTATTCAGGACGTTTTTGTTGAAAACAGTTTTTTTTTCCCGCTTACTGCAGCATTTTGCATATTTGCAATTTATTAAAGTTTTTATGTTCTAATATATATATATATATATATATATATAAATATATTTTATGTTCTACCTAAATAGCTTGATTATTGTATGGTAAGGATGATAAAAAGCTTAAATTAAGTTATCTCTTCAACATGCGGCACGTATGAGGGAGTCGGCGTTGGGAGTCGGAGTTAGGGGAAATTGAGGAGTCGGAGACTGTTACCCAGAAACAGCAGCATTTCCTTGTGTAGTAAGTTTATTTTTCCACATTTTCATTATTTTGCCTTCCGATTGGCTACTTACTACAGTTCAGCCCATGTTTAGTAGAATCCCTGCTTCCCTGGTAGGCATGAGAGATAATTATTGAACATCATAATGACAAAATGGGTGAAATTTAGTCGAAAACAATTTTTACAACTTTGTCTGTTTTTTACCTGAAAATCATGAGAAATGGTTGAAAATTACATTTTTGACCCTTTTACCCATTTTTTGCCCAATTTTCAGGTAAAAAATGAGGTGAAAATGTCTAACATGGAATTTTCAACCTTTTCGCTGTGAAAAAATCATTTTTGACCATAGTAAATTTCACCTTATATGCATTATAGAATATTATATGACAGTGACAATTACAGGGGTTGGACAATGAAACCAAAACACCTGGTTTTGGACCATAATAATTTTATTAGTATGGTGTAGGGCCTCCTTTTGCGGCCAATACAGCATCAATTCGTCTTGGGAATGACATATACAAGTCCTGCACAGTGGTCAGAGGGATTTTCAGCCATTGTTCTTGTAGAATAGTGGCCAGGTCACTAGGTGATGCTGGTGGAGGAAAACATTTCCTGACTCGCTCCTCCAAAACACACCAAAGTGGCT
>WMED01005630.1:0-19285 GCA_019650415.1 Pipa parva
CCCTTAATCTTCTTTTTTCTAGACTAAACAAGCTCAGTTTTGATAATCTTTCTTGGTATTATTATCCTTTATTTTGATGCACTGCTATATTCGACAGTACATTACACTGGGCATTTAACCATTAAAACCACTATCTGCTCCAGTGAATGTTCCGATCTAATTTCCTGCCACAAACACACTCACACACACACAGTATCAAGGGCAATATACGTTTGCTGACTAGATATGTAAACAAAGTGCTATTGTCAACAGTATTAATAAAAAAAAAAAATAACAAAAGTAATGGGTGATGATATGATGCTGAACCAGAAAATGTAAGCTTTGTATTAAATGGGGCCCCTTTCTCTAACAAAGATTGCCGGCATAAAATGCAGAAGACTAATTCATATTTAATGACATTCTTTGGCATTAATTAAGAAGTTTGAGATCTGCTTAGTATAACAAGAGAACTGCCAAGTTTTTAAGTCATCTAAATTCTTACCCAAAGTTATGACTGACAAAATAATTTATCTTTGAATGCTTCTGTATTCAACATTCTGCATGGCAGCTATTGTTATTTAAATGAAAGCAAGACATGTGATGTATTAAGAGGCATTAAAAAAAAACAAAAAACTGTTTCCACATTGGTAATTAGCCCGTTTGAATGAATTATTCATCTGACTTGATCTCCAGTTACAAACTTTTGGTGCCACAGTTCTAAGTTTTTTTTTGTTTCTCTCTGTACTACAGTTCACATTACTTTATTTAGATATTCTACTCTCTTCAGCATGAAGATGGGGTTTGAAGCATTTCATTTGTTTACTAATACTTTTTTCTTTTCAGCCACTTCCGAAGCAGCGAATAATAGTGAAAACAATATAATATGTAACTAAAAAAGCCGATGAACTGGAACAATTACTGAGAGCTGCAACTTTACTTTGTTCACAGATTATTTAAGGACTGATGGAAAATAGCAGGCTAGAAAAATCCCAAATCTGAATACTATGCATGGAACTGTAGTCTTCGCCCCATAGATCTGCTAAAGGCATAATCTGTTTGGATCTGTTACATTGAAGATAGCACGGTTGGGAGAATTTAGAAATTCCAATAGTGTATATGGCATCATCGTTAGCACGGAATTGCCACGTACATGATTTCACATGTGGATTAGATTTCCCTATAGTATGAGTACACAATTCGTTAATGAAGATGCTGGGAGGAGTGGTTGAAACAGAATGACATATAGAAAAATAAAATCAAGGAATGGACAAACTAATTAAAAGTTAAGGATGTGGCAGATGTGCCAATTTAACTTTTAAATGATCAATTGTTACAGTATATCAAGAGTAACCATAACAACACAAAACACTGATTCCTTCGAGCAGAGATTTTGCAACAGACCAAGAGTTTCTAGGTGTGATTTTCAATCTCTTTTAAAATAGCAGAAAAAAAATGGAAAAAGTCTAAGGACAAGCAATGAAAGTCAATCAGCTAAGGGGAACTGTAGCAGATGATGGATACATCAAACTAACACGCCCTTAAAATCAAAGGTCCAGCACTCTTATCAACTTTTACTCACACAAACAACTGGATTCAAACAACATCAATCTACATGATTCTATATTTGAGAAAAGGGACTTAGTGGAAAAAACTCCTAGAAAAAAGAATATGTAAAGGGGCCAGGGTTAGGGGCATAAAAAAATCCTTAATTTCCTGAGTCGTGGCCTCTTTACCTCTTCCAACCCCTCTCTCCTTCCCTATTATAGAAAAATAAGAGATATTGGATTTGTACCCAGTCCTTCAGTAATACCTGCTTTATTAATCTGGGTCGATCTGGCCTCCTTTCCACCTTAGTCCCAAGCTGCATGCAAAAGAATCAATGTCCACATCGATACACTTGTGTCCTCTTTATTTGCTCAATTTCACATTGCTGACATGCAACTTCCTTATTGCCCAAATCACCATCAATGAATTATTTCTCTTTCTCTCTCTCTACCCGGCTCCAGGGGTGACTAGCCCAAGGTAGATCCAAATTCTGAATGGGTCACCTACATTGGCATCTCGCAGCTTCCACTCCATCCCATTGGAGCTAGTTTCATGGCACACACTATACCGCCACCTACTACTCCCGCTCTCTGATCTTTCCTTTTCTTGTCCTAGGGGTCCATTATTTCCTTTTTTTGGGGTATTACTCCTCCCCCCAAAGAGGAATAGTTATGCTGCTCCTGAGGGAACTCTCCAACTTATTCACCACTAGGTGGCACTATTCTATCTCTTACACACAACTGCAATACGTAAGCCCACTATGTCCCTAACACACCTCTCACACTACGCTAGTAAGGGTCATCACATATTCTGTACCCCCCTTACAAATATTCTGAAGCATAGCCAAGAGGTTCACTAGTGCAAAACACAGACTGTGGTTTTAAATAGTTGCAGCAAGCACTTTGCACTGATGACTCATAGCTTCAAATGGAAATTTTAAATTGAAAGGCTGGATAGCACTAGATGGATGAACATCTGCACTTAATCTTATAGCACAGCAGAAAATTCTTAAAGGCTTGAAGGCATCCATTCTGTAAAATAAGTTGGAAGCTTGGCAAGAATAAACAGAATCATCAATGATCAGAAGAACAAGCAGATCATTGAAGTGATCTGTGATTATCTACAGAAAGTAGCAAGTGAATCAGTCAGTATTCACCAAAGGTCTGACTCAAGAGCTGACTAAGCTTGTTCTAAGCTATCAGTGTCCTTATGTTTACTGTGAATAGTTCTTTAAAGTAGACTTTTGATATTTGGGAAGTTTAAGGGGGTAAATCAGCAAGGTGCGAACTCACCTTGCGATCCTTTGATTCACCTCGCCAAATGGTTACGAGCTCGCTTCTTTCCAACATGCGGACATCAGCGAATGCTTTAAAGGTATTCCAGTCTTGGCGAGGCGACTCGAGTGGTCGCAAGGTAAGCCAAATCTGACTCCAGTACCTATAAAGCGTTCGCTGATGTCCGCCTGTAGAACAGAAGTGAGCGCGTAACCATTTTGGCGAGGTGAATTGAAGGATCGCAAGGTGAGTTTGCACTTTGCTTAATTACCCCCTAAATAGTTTAAAAGCATTGGATGCTTAACAGATGGGCAGAAGATGTTTGCAGAGTGGTGTATATAAATTCTGGAAGAACACTCACTCAATAACCATCTAAGGAACCAGTAGGATAGTAATGAGTAAAGGCTTATTCGTTTTTAATCTGCAAAATTAACACTTTACCAGTAAAATACAAATAGAATATCTAGTTATTGTAAGATTTTCTAATTTAAACATTTAAAAATGTTAATATTATTATACTTATTTAAGGTCACTTCTGCTGTTCCTCATGTCTCCCACAGCTATCCATATTTCAGCTTGTGTTTCCCCTGCTTGAGGTCGGTTATTGGGTATTGAATTCTATCCTAATCAGGGTATCAATGTGTGTCAAAAAAAAAAAAAATCAAATTGCTTATGATGAGTAATTTAAAGGAGGCAAAATAATTCTCCATTACATAAGGAATATAGCAAAAGCTCTCTTAAAGGAGAACTAAAGCAAACAAATTAAAAAGAATCATTAAAAGACTTACCGTACCTTATACAGAGCCGATTGATTACAGTCACAGCATGAGCTGTGCTATAATTAGCCGGCAGCCGAAGCTTCCTTCACAGCGCTGGCTCATTGAGAAGCCAGCAAGAAGCTCCTCCCAGTTTGTTTCACCCCGGGTGAAAAATGGCTTAAACATCATCACGTTCATTGTGGGGGCCACTGAACATGATGATGTATGAGGCCAGTGAATCAAGAAGAAGAAGCTGTGCACTGACTTCTCAGTCAGCCAGCGCATTGTACAGGAAGCATCGGGGGAAGCATTGGTAGCCGGCAAATTACAACACAGCTCATGCTGTGACTGTAATCATTCGGCTCAGTATAAGGTAAGTATTTTAATAATTCTTTTTTATTTTTTTGCTTTAGGTCTCCTTTAATAAGGGATTTATTCATATGCTGCTTGCTATATAGTGGCATATTTTCCAATAGATGTATGAATTCATGGTGATAAAGGATGTACCTTGACAGTTTATGTTGTTTTGCTATTTTGTTCATTTTTGACTATGTTTAGTTTTTAAAATAAGTTTAAATGGAAGACCTAGGAGTGCTTAACCTAAAGAAACACATGTTGCTTAGCTATTTATTTTTACTACATACTGCTGATTACTATTAAGTATACCAATGCAATGATCCTCTAATAAACAACCAGCCTTGCACTTTGTTTAGTTAGTTGTTATCATGAACGAATCATGTCTGCTCAAAACCAGTGCAGCATGCTAGCAAATAGACTACTTAGCAGTACATGTCTAATCTAGGCATGATTTTGGAAACTTAGCAGGGGAAACCATTTAATTGCTACATTACTTATATCATCATTTCAATGGACGCCAACTCCCAGCTCATGTTGGGATTTGGGAGCCTTAAGTCAAACAATTTGCAGTATATACATGTTTCTCTTTGTAAATGTTGCACATTAATATCTAGGTATGATTTTTGGTCACAATAAACTGTAACTGAAAAACCTGGACACTGTAGTTGAGCACTTGACATGGTAACCTGGATGAGAAGAAGAAGAAATAGCTTGGAAAAACTTTATGGGGGTTGCTATAAATATTCCTGGAGGCAAGCTATTCAAATATACACTGTGTCCCTCTCCCCTTTGAGGAAGTGGTCATAGGTGCTCTGTACTTCCATCCTGATGTTTAAAAGGGAACTATAGTCAGATTACATCTTTATAGATGCAGTACTATACCTTAGTGAGAAGCGTTTCTCCCCAGCAGATGTGTAATAAATGATCCTGCTTCAGATGAAACAGCACTAGAAAACTCTCGCATCAGGAAATGTGTGTATAAACATATACTGGCCACTTTTCTATGAAAGGGTCCCCTCCCCCAGACATTTTTACCTAATGTGTAATGTAACGCCTGCAAACAAGTTAGATTTCCTCTGTAATCTCCTGCATTCCAGATGTAAACAAGCTTAATTTATGAGGACAATAGGTCAGCACACTGCTTAACCAATAGTAGTCAAGCAGCTTTTTATTCTCATGTTTAGCAGTTATATCACACACATTTCCCAGTGCAGGAGTTTATCAGTGCTGCCTACTCAATCATTCTGTGTCACATGAAACAACTACTGGGGAGAAATGCTTCTCACTAAGGTATAATACTGCATTTGCAAAGATGTAATCTGACTATAGTTCTCCTTTAATTTATGTTTCTTTTGCACACCTCACTTGGCAGTAGATTGTTTATGATTTGGAAAAGCAAAACTATCATCAATAAAACAGGTTGTGTGGTGGAAAGTTACCATGGAACCATGGGGCAATGAGTTCGGTATTTTTTTCCATTCCAGCTCTTCGCGGAAGTTGCTCTAATTTGAACCACTGGACAATAACATCCTTTGAGATTGGTCTTGATGGTCGCTCCCATAGTTTCCTGAGTAAGAAAGAATAACACCAGAAACTACCTATCAAATAAAATGTTAAATGCAGCCTTGCTTTACTCACAGGAGAGTGAACTAGGGCAGTAAAACAAACAAAAGACTTCATTTGCTTTTCTGTTTGTTGAACATGCACTTGATATGCAATTTATGAATTTTCCCAGGTAAATTTCAACACTTTAGCTAGTAAATTGTACAACTGTTATAAAAAAAAACATTTTTTTAAATGTGGGCAAATTATACTGTATGTTGCCCAAGTTTACTCAGCAATTAGATAATGGTGGGTTCCATACTTGACTCAGAGTGATTGAAGTTCAAAAAAATGGTCATTTCAAATTCTGTAGCTGCAATGAAATAGATCACATGACCTTAGTGGAAAACTATGATTGATTACAGCTGTTAAATGCTGCTAGTGTAGATAAAGGGAAGCTGTATGAGTTAAATAAGATTTTTTTTAGTGTCAGAAACATGGATTTGAGGGAGAATGGACTGGTATGCTGATAGAAGTAGGTTAATGACAATGCTAGGTTTGGAAATCTTAACAATAGCTTATGTGTACCAGCCAAAAGATACCATGATAAAGCAGGAAAATAATGGAAAAATAAATAAATAAAAATAAAATAAATGAAGGAAAATACAGTACATCAATATAAGACAGAATTTACAGATATTTTATAGTTAGTCAACGGATAGCCCAGTGCACCATTACTGCTGAAAGACAAAGATAAAGATAAACAAATCATTGTACTGTGACAGAAACAATGAAGCAGTGCAATATAAAGTGTGCCCCTAATGCTTTGTGCACTCAATAGATATAGTATATATCATTCATATACATCACACAAAACTTTTCACTGGTAGAGAGGCACACCAAGTATCAATAAGAATTTTCCAGGTTTTTCAAAGATTCAAACATTTGTAATCAAGGTACCATTGAGAATGACTTAAAAATTGAGCAATTGGTTGCCCCAAACTTCTTCCATTTAAGTATTATGGAGGCCACTGTGCTCTTTTGCAACCTTGGCCAGATCTGTACCTTGCCATAATTCTGCCTCTGAGCTCCTTGGGGAGGTTCCTTAGACCTCATGATTTTCATGTGCTCTGACCTGCACTGTGAGGTCTTATATAGACAGGTCTGTGCCTTTCCTAATCAAGTCCAATCAGTTTAATTAAACACAGCTGAACTCCAATGAAGGAGTAGAACCATCTCACAGAGGATCAGAAGGAAATGGACAACATGTGAGTTAATTATGAGTGTCACAGCAAAGGGTCTGAATACTTATTAAACGTATTCAACATAAAAAAAAGGTTCATATTTAGCACTGACATACTATACACAACATAAAACATACCCAACTGGCACTTGAAGTTTAATGAGTGGACATACAATTTCCTCTTGACTAGATTCCTGTGCGTTATTCAGATTTACAGTTTGGAACAGATTACTCAACCCAGCTACCTTTCCTTTCTGAATAGCTCTTAAGGACTGACGATGATATTCAGCCCGTGCCCGTCTTGCACTGTGCTTGCGGTCTTCATCTGCTGCTTTGGATTTCCGTACTGCAGTAGAAAAGAGTTTTTCTTAATTTAGTCATCAACTGAGGAGACTTGAAACATGGCCATAAAATTCTGAACATTCATGTAGCTTTAAAACCCGAAATTCAAACAGAAAATCATATTTACATGTAATATAACACTTAAGATAAAATATATTGAAGCATTCTCTTTTTTAATAACTCTAAAGTGTTTTCTAGATTTCACCAACTAAAAAACAATTTGTTATATAAACAGTAAGGCCAATTTATCTCAAAATTGTTACATTTGTAAAGGGTGCTTATTCCTTTTTTATGCATTTTCATGCTCCTCAATGGCAATGCACTCACAGCTAACTCCCCAGAAGAACTAAGTAGATGATATTGTGCTCAAAGTGATATAGTACCTTGTTAGTGGAGAAAGTTAATGTGTGCCTTAATTAACTCTGACGTAAATGAGGACCTGTTCAAACTCTGATGAAAAGTGCAAAGTCTTAGAACTGATATGCTGCCCAACATAACGGTTTGTTGACTAAAGTCCAAATTGTTGGGTAAAGGTGAGAATTTGCCAGCTAAAGATGGTCACAATAGACCGCTAGTATTGGGAATATTGTTGTGGTCGCAGATTTGCTATGAGAATTTGAAAATTTGAAAGTCGAATTCTCACTTTAGTCAATAAGCCCCTTAGTGTTTGTTCCAATTGTTCAAATATTTGGAGTATTAATCTGAAGGGGCTAGTTATACTCTTGTGAAAGTGGTATTTAGAATGGAATTCGATAACAGTCTGCATTTGGTCTTCTGATGTATTTCCTTTCTATTTCGTATCTAATTTGGTTGGAGTGAGGGTATTTTGAAAAAATTTTAGGCAATGACGCATGCCGGTTCGCTCCTCCCATGCTGGTGCAGCAGGGAGTTTAAAAGGCTGATAGTTCAGGTGTTCATTGTCTGAATATCTACCTTATTTAGGCTCCTGTGTCCCTACCTCCTAACCTAATTCCCACTCTCTGTGCCAGTACCTATTCACAGCTCCATTCCAGTATTCCTTATTGTGCTCCTAATGAAATATTCATATTGTGTTGTCTGCTTCTTCACCATGTATTAAAGATACAGAATCAGTGCCTGTAATGCTATTACGTCTGTCCAACCTGGGAGTCTCCCTACAGCAAAGGCCATTTCCCCCTGGGAGTCTCCCTACAGCAAAGGCCATTTCCCCCTGCGGGGGTTAAGGGTGAAGACCAGAGACTCTGCACCTCAGATGATCCTGTGCCAGACCCGTGCTGGTAAGAGAATCTACCTTCAAAAGTGACAAAGTGTTTATAAACTAAAACTATGAATTGACTTATTGCCTTGCAACAAACAAACAAATAAATTTGTATAGTGGATCTATGTCTTAGCACATGGCGGATATTTTCTATCTCTCTTTCAGCATGATTCTCTTGCATACCCCTATGTGAATGTGTTTTGCATCTAACATAGGGACCTCCATGCATATATAGAACAACTCTATAGAAAAACTATGAGACAAATAAATTATGGATAGAAGTATCTTCTAAAAGTCAGGAGACGAATCGGGGGTCATTCATTAAAGTGAAAATTTGCCTACTCATAGTGACTTCATGTTTGTTATCATTACTACGATCAGGAAGACACAAATTCACTTCTTCTTATTCATGAAGCAGCAGACAGCGACAGACGCGGGTGCATGCGCAGTGCGGCGCAGTTAGTCGAACAATAGTGGGATGAGAAGTCATGTGTAGTGAGGCGAATAAACAAGTGACGTCAGTCTCATCATATCCCACTAACTGTATATAAGTGAATAATACTTATTTTTATATGTCACCTTGTGCCTAGTTCATGTTTAGAAGGAACTAATTTAGTCACAGTCGTCATTGTTACTTTTGATTGAATAGTCGCCTTATGCAACACTGGAGACCTGCCATTAACCCCTCAATTCACCACTCCCACTTCCAGTCAAATTGGTGAAATCTAACAGTACACCTTACAGAATTCGCTTCTTCAACAGATTCCATCGCATGCTGAATATCTGAATTACTTGTGCACGCACATGCAAATTGATGCAAAGAGCATCCATGACTGGATCAAGCGTCAGAATTGGTCATGAATTCATCACATCGCAGAGTTTGTTGAAAAAGTGGGGTTGGAGAAGTCGTGAAATGACTCGAATACTGGCATTTACGCGACAGTTCGCACTTTAATGATTGACCCCCTCCAAATCTGTTCGACTGGATGTTACTATGAATTGTGACTTTGACACCTAATTGCCAAATGAATGTAAAATATTAAGTGCCATTCCTGTTTCATTGAACTAAGTTTGTCTGTGTGTTCATTCATTTCTCATGCTTTTAATTCTACTATATTAAAGTTTCGGCTTCATACACAATAATGATATAAACTATCAAGACCTGCTTAGTATTGTTACAAATGACAAAGTACTTTTGGAGCTACAGAAAACGTGTGCCATTACTATAATGAATATGAATTCCCATACGGAGTTTTCTTTCTACTTTTCCTTGTAGTTTTTACTGACAATTTATTAATACCAATAGACAAAGTAATATAGAACGAGTTGCTCTTTGGTTGCTGTGACCATATGTGCTTTTTCACAAGCCTTAGAAATGATTGTCTGCCCTATGTCTCACATCTAATCAACAAAATGGCAAACAACGTGGAAAAAAATATTCTGCAGTCGTGCTGCCATCACCAGGCACTCCTCATTAAGTGCAAAAACAAACTAAAACAAGATTGATTGGTTAATAAAAGCGGTCTCAGGTATGAATTTAACTTAGACAAGTGTCTTTTTATCATAATAAGGATCATTATCAATCACGTACATTGTTCTTTCCATTGTTCTTCCTCATTTTCATTTTTCTGCCATTGTAGTTGTGCTCTTTTAAGACTGAGATACAGTTCCTTTGCACGGAGCTCTTCACGCTGGCGAATTTGTTCCTCGCCTTTCCTTCTTTCTTCATCCTCTCTTTTCTATATAAGAAAAACATAGGTTATGTTTGTGGTACAAAGTGTAGATTGCAACATACGGTCAATATCAAAATAAATCAAGAAAAAGATCATCTTGTTCATTTTTGTATTAATAAAACCATTTCTATCCCTAATTATACCCATGTACAGTATATTGGATGCTCATCTTCAAAGTCAAGGTCTGTTAAGAAAGTAACCAGGCAGTGGTTTCAGGGATGGATTGGAAGACACGTTCGGGGAATATTTATAAAGGTTCGGCACTGATTTTTATAGGATCGAAAACAACTTTTCAAAATGTGAATTATTTAAAAAGGTGATACTGGCATAATAAAAAAAAAAAACTCTTTCTCCAGCATTATGTAGTCAAAATACTTTTCGACTTATAGAAACATACCCCACTGAATAAAGCCAGAACAGAATAATAAATAAAATAAATATAAAATAATTCTATAATTAAAAATGAAGCATTAAAATAAAATCCACTTTTAGAAGACAAGACAGAAAGGCAAACAATTCAAAACCACATAAATAAATCACAAAGGACCACTGTAAATTATCTTAGAATACCACTATCCACAACACAAGACACATTTCTCCTATAAAACGATGATAAACAGATTTTCTTCCACCCATAGGAGCAGGTGCAGGCCACATTTATTTGAGAACATTATTTCGCTGCTTGTGACTCGATAATGACTTAAGCGCTCAACCAGGTAACAATTTGCATACAAACAAATTGCATATAATCAGTTTTTAATAATTGGGATAATTAACTTTCTAAGAAGCCAGCAAAACAAAATCTTTCTCTTCATTTTTTTTTCAAGCCATATGGCATATTTTAAAACCATAACTTCTGTGTGACTAGAACAGTCTGTATAAATGGAACTGAAAAAAAAAATGTAGTAAATTCTGATTATTTCCTAAAGTAGAGGAAAATTGCATCTGTTTTCCTCTACAGCAAGAATAACCTTATATTTATAATGGGCAACTTGTTATTTTTGGATTATGTCAATAAAATATGAGAATAATGTAAAATAGGGTTTATATCCCTAAATCGAATACATTCAGAGTTAATCCACCTCTTATTTACTAGACCACTAATAGACTATGTCATGGCTGACTCTTCATTTGTCACCTGAACCCAGCTGGAGTGAATATAATCCCATATAATAAAAGTATATAGGAGGAATGTGTTGTAATTAAGGTTTGTAATGTCTAGGTACACATCAGAAAAAGATAAAGCTCTTGTTATTGACAAAGTTCAAGTTCTTATAATAAAATAACACACCACATAACTTGTAAAAAAAAGGTCATAGCTGCTTTATTAGCAAGAACCCAAAAATTCCAACTGATTTATAAAGTAACTCTCTTCAACATTTTAGGTAGCATTAAATGTTAACCCCTTTCAAGTGACAAGCTTATTAGCCATAACCACTATGACTCATTGTTCATCAACTTACTTTAGCCTTTAAAGCCACTCCCATTCTTGGGATTGCTGGGCTGTGTATACTTGACCACTTTCTGTCACTCTAACCCCAAAAACTGGACCCTATTTCCCAATTACTTCTCCATTCCTGAAACCAGGGAGGGAAGATGACAATACTGCACCTACTACACCATGCTGAAGCCCTTCTAATCTTTTCTTCACTTCCTTTACCCTTTTGACCCCTACCTATCAGCTAATCCATAGCCCCTATGCTATTTCTTTGCTGCTCCTGCAATGAAGAGGGATAACTGTTCTTTAAAAAAGAACAGTCTGAAGAAGAGACCTAAGTAGTGTGGAAAGCTAGAATTTACCATCTATTCCATTAGCCAATAAAAGGCATCACCTATACTCTACTCATCTTTGCTTTTATCTATGGCTAATACGGTGCGACACTCTACTTGTCTCTGTTTATATCTATGGCTAATGCGGTGCTACACTCTACTTGTCTCTGTTTATATCTATGGCTAACATGATGCTATACTCTACTTGTCTCAGCTTATATCTATGGCTAACACTGTGCTACACTCTACTTGGTTCTGTTTATATCTATGGCTAACATGGTGCTACACTCTATATCATTAATGTTGAAGTACAAAAAAAACTATTGTCCGAGTAGCCTTCCTAATAAAGTTTTACTATTTACAATGGCAATTATTGTTGTCTTCTTTGGAGCCATGAGAGTAGGGAAATTGGTGGCAGGGAGTGCTAGAAAGGGGGTCAGCTTACAATGGAGTGATGTTATACTAGGTACTGATTCCATGATTTTGCTGAGTGTTCCATGAGGTGTATCAGTTATCCAAAAATATTGCTACAGTTACACTAAGGGATCTCATACAATGTATAATGAGAGACCTGAATAGAATATGGGATTTGTATCCTGGCATAGATTTTTCTGGGAATATGGCCATACTTAAGTGCTGCAGGGCCAGGGATTTCACACCCTTGGACACGCTAGAAAGGTAACAAGATTACACTTGGCTTTGTTAAAAAACAAAAAGGTTTGGTTATGTGTCATAAAGATACACATATGATCTCATAAGGAGAGAGGCTTATGGGATCAGGATAGAGTTTATCTACAGTATATGAAGCTGGAATGGATTTATTTCTTTTAGGTTTAAGGGATGGAGTTGAAAGGGTCATAGCAGAGTTTAAGATGTCATATGGGAATCCTGTGGCAGAATTGTTCAGAATGATTGCCTACTGTTGGCATCTCTGGGGTGAGATGCATTGTAAAAAGTGGGCAGTACTTGTGCAAGGGCCCAAGATTGGTGCGGACGTGGCTTCCCTGCTAGGATTTGATTCTACTTTAAGGGGATAAAAGATGGTGGCATGAGGGGTAGCCATAGGATGTAAATAAAGGTTGGGCAAGCGTTGAAGTTACATCACAATTTGGTTGTTTGTTATTATTATAATAAATCTTCAGCCCAATTGATCCCATCCCTCTGAGATGTGTCATTAGTTAGCCGAAAATGTCGCTTGAGGGCAA
The DNA here is from genome assembly GCA_019650415.1 of Pipa parva. NCBI lineage: Eukaryota > Metazoa > Chordata > Amphibia > Anura > Pipidae > Pipa > Pipa parva. The sequence goes on from WMED01005630.1 coordinate 12,986, forward strand.
AATCGTCAAACAGCAATTGTCCTTTTTCGGACACGTTATGCGCGCAAATTCGCTGGAGACTTCGATAATGCTGGGCAAAGCGAGTGGGACGAGAAGACGTGGACGGCCGAGAATACGCTGGCTTGACACAATCACATCGGCCACCAGCAAGACGATCACAGAACTCAGAAGAACCGTCGAGGAAAGCGTGGAGAGGACTGATCCATAAAGTGGCCAAAAGTCGACTTCAACTAAATGGCTAATCATCATCAATTATAAGAATGCTAATTGAGATAGCATGCACACTAAACCAGTCAAAAAATCCAATTTGGTAATATTTTGCTCACAGTAATATGAAAATTGTTGAATTCCTGATTTTTATTGCAATGATTTTTTTTTTAGATTACAAAGAAAAAATAGTTATAAACACGAGATATGTCATTTATTATTAAATTATGTCATTGTATTAGTATTATTGCCCTTGTAAATGTGAACTAGCTAAATCAAACACAGTGCTTTGTTTCTATCTGTCTATCTATCTATCTATCTATCTATCTATCTATCTATCTATCTATCTATCTATCTATCTATCTCTCTATCTTGTTAGTGGGAGAGAAGACAGAAATGAAGGGATTATTCAATGCCAGGAATGTACATCCAGTAGTTAAGGTGGGAAACATAAAGCATGGGTTAAATTCTAGTGTGCTGGAAATTGTGTTTTATCAGCGCTTCACCTGCCAGTTGCTATTAACCATCTGTGATTTTGCATTCACCATGAATGCACAGAGCAATATTCTCTTTCATATGCCAGGATTTGCCTGTTGCTTTCATCTGGTACGCACAGATTTGAAATGTGAAGACGTAAGCAGAGCTGCATTTCCATTTGATGCATTATGTTCACATACATTATTAGTTTTTTCTCTCCGGTTCCCCCCTTGTATCATCCTCCCACTGGCCTGCAGACGTTCCATATCCCAGACTGCTCTGACTGAGCAGAGGGCTGGAAGCTGTCCAGCATTTTATGGCAAACGCTTTAAAATAATGAAAGGCGCATTAATGAACATGTAAATGAAACCAGAATTCTGAAAAAAAAGAAAGTGCAGCTTTAGCAGCACATTAGTTCAACGTGATTGACACAGTTATAACGAGCACTAAATGAGATTGTAATGATGTGAAGGAGTAAAAATCAGCGGAAAGAGAGAAAGAGAGGGCGTTGCGTGATCGTATTTTTATGGGAGCTGCTCGCATTGTGGTAAGAATAGGAATTGTACTGTGGAAGCAATAAAATGAAACAAGTAATCAGATAGCTTTGTTAATTAGTAGATTGGATGGCGATTAACAGATGTCGGTATAATTATTAAGGAGTGGAACACAAATTGGGCCTTATTTACCAAAGGGTGAATTCCCTTCCAAATTCACATCGCTACAGTTCGAGTCACATCGCCAAAATAGATTGCAAATCCATTTCTCACTAATGACTAAGCAGAGAATAGACCTGTCAAACAGAGGCAATTGCTGTCACATGCTTAGTGTGGAGTAATCAGTCGGATAGAAGTAGGATGAGAAGTTATGTGGATTGAGGCGACTTTAACAAGTAAAGGTGTAACACAGTGGTTGCTCCAGTCCTGGGATTTGAACCCTGGATGATGCTCTGTTTGTAGACAGTGATCTTTCCTCCATGCCAAAGAGCTGCTTGCAGGTTTTGATCCCTTTCATTTACTAGTGTCTGTTTCCAGTTCTCAGAAGTTCCCTCATACTCCTCTGGCAACTCCAACAGCACCAGTGGGTGGCTCCCCCAGGGGCCGCGACCTGGGGATTCTCTTGTGGAAAAGCCCAGTACCCCCTTTCAGGTGTTTAAAGGTGAAGACCGGGAATCCCTTAGACTGCGCCTTGGGTGGGATCAGTGCAAAATCCACTGTGGTGTAACCCCAAATTATCTTGACAGCCGGGCACTGATGTCATTCTAATCATATCCCACTAACTGTATTCTATGAATATTCTATCTATTTCTATGTCACCTTGTCCCTAGGCCATGATGTCACTTAGTTGCAGTCGCTATTGTTAATTTTGAATGAAAAGCCTCCATATGCAATACCGGAGCCCTGTCATCAACCTCCCAATTCGCCAGTCTAAAGTAATAAAGTCAAACAGGTGACTTCGGAGCAGTTGGCCTAGTCTCATTCGTACCTTCGGCAGACTCCGCTAAAGGACATCAGCGAGCGCATAACAGTCTGTGCGAGCTGAGGTGAAGCATCACAATGTAAGTTCGCACCTTGCTGAATTATCCCCCTTGGACTTTAGTCTCTAAGGCCCAATGTATTTTAACCCTACTATTATAGTCATCTAGTACATTTACACCAACCTGCCCTTTAATTAATTTTTTTTCTGTTGTAACATACAGTATATTGGTGATCTATTGTAATAGATCTTTGCATTCATTTCACATTTCTGCATTGATTTTTATCCTAGTGTTATTTATGAACATTTATACCAAGGTTTTTCATTTCAAATTCACTAAAATATTTTCCCACACCAAACAGAAACCATTATTACCTTTTATTTCGATAGTGTGAGAAAATAGGGGTTTTCTAAAGCACGTTATTTAGGTTTATGGTATACCAACACAATGTCACATGGTTGGAGGACATAAATCATTTGTAACAACAGAAATGGGAAATTGAGGAATAATTTAAACATTTGTATACAGTTAGATTGTAAATGCTGAGGTGGCACTCTTATATGTCAAAATATGTCATTATCTAACTCACACTATAGTAGGACGAAATTGATTAAGGTTAGAAAGAGTGCTCTGAGTCTTTCCCAGTTTATCGCGTGAGATCTTGCCTTGTTCCAGTGAGATTACTGCATGAGTTTTTCGATCTCGATTTTTTTGATAAAAAAGTAGCAATACTACTAACGTGAAATATAGCTACCTTTCCATCGAAAAATTAAATGGAAAAACTCATGCAATAATCTTACGGGAGTGGTCTTTCCGGCTAAAATTCGCCCATATATATTGGTGGAATTTAAGGTAAGTAAAAGGGAAGAGGTATCATTAAAGGCACATGATATTTACAAAAGCCGGGTACTTTTTTCTTATTTAAAGTTTACACATAAATATTCTAGACTATCCATCTATTTGGAGTCTTCATTTTTGCTCTTTATCGCAAAACAAATATTTGTTCATACCTGGTGTTTTGGTTGACCTGATTGATTATTTACTGCATAGTGGATAATCCAGGGAATCTCTAGATTTGTGCTGTGAGCACAAAATAAATGTTGTTGGGTCATTCTGTTAACATCTAATTCCTCATATAGGAGGAATATTCCTCCTCTATTCCCAGTAGAACAGACTGTGGGGTCGGGTAAACTTACATTGCTGTTATTTATTGTATGATTTGAAGGGCTTCAACCGGCACTAATTTAATCTAATGTATCTAGAACTGAATCACTTTAGATTAAGTTGCCTAAAGAAAACTGTAAGATAATAGTACAAATGATTCTTTTTAGAATTGTAACTGGATTGTCAAACGTTGCTTGACACTGATGAAAATCACCCCTGGCTTCAACCCATATACCCTGTATTTTAGAGCAGCTCCAAAAATAATTATGTAGCTATACCATTAAAGCCTTTCTCAGTACAGAGATGAAGTTACTAGGATTATATGGGAGAGTTTGAGGGGTGTGAGATACCATCTCATGTATATCTTAGATTGATATGCTAAGTGTACAGCACATGTAAAAATGCAAACTAGTGAGAATATATAAAAAGTCATTCCAAAATGCTATGTTCAGAATATTTTCCCTCGCAATTAGCAGAATAACTGCTGAATTTGAGACATAAACTATTCTGTTATGAGGAGATGACATGAGCAGCTGTGTTTCTCTAAGCTGCACAATTGTGTGATTTGAAGAAGTAATATTGACATTGGGGTTAATATTGGCATACAGGAAAATTGACCATGCTTTACTTTGAGAATTGCAAATCTAATTGATCAGCTGCAGCAAGCTTTCAATTCCTCAGCCACTATTCATGAATTGGACGTGCCACAGCTACTTAAATAGGACCATACAGCCTGAAGTCTTGCTCAAGATAAAACAATCCAGTGAAACAATTAATTGTGGGAATGTATTATTGCTTAGCTTTAAGCTTACATATGGGCCCGTAGAGGAAATAACGTTTTTTCATTATTAAATACACGATCAGCACTGATTTAGCTATTGATATATAGGTTAATTGCGCCAAGCGTTTGGTTTGTTGCAGAAAATAAAAGGTTGCTTTTGAGGGATGTTTGTCTACAGAGTTTGGTAAAATTATAAATAAAGTTTTTATCATTATCTAAGGTTAATGCAGTAGCAATTGATTCACAGCATACTGACTCCACATAAAAACTTGTTAAATAAGATATTTAACATTTGTCATAAGGCATTGCACAGCAGCTGGCTTGCTGTGGGAAATGAAGCTATAAAACAAGGAAATACATTGTTTTCATCAGTGCAGCTTTCTGAGATTATTATCTGAGATTGATATGTAGTGAACCTCTGTGAAGAGGAAAAATATGGTACAGGGAATAGAAAGTAAAAAGTGTAGTTTTGATATTTCATTATTTATCCCAAAACAATTTTTTTTTTACTGTTCATTTTTAAATAGCGCTGATATATTACGCAGCGCTAATACAGAGGTTCGTCATTCACTTCAGTCCCTGCCCCATGGAGCTTACAATCTAGTTTCCCTATTCATTCACACACACAGTGTGCACTTAGGGGGTTATTCACTAAAGTCCGAATTGTTGCGTATAGGTGCGAATTCACCAGATAAAGACAGTCGCAATAGGCTGCTACTGTCGCAGTCGCGTCTTTATAATGAGAATATTGTCCCAGTCGCAACTTTATTATGGGAAAATTGTCGCAATCTTAACTTTAAAAAATTGTTGCGACTTTACAATGGGGAAATTGTAGCGGATTTGCTATGGGAATCCGCTGTTTGCGAATTCGACAATCGAATTCGCACCTTAGTGAATAACCCCCATATGATGTGCAGTTTTGATCACATTTAAAGATCGTTACATAGTTTCAAATCGCTCTGTGGCCGGGGAGGTACGAGAAGCAAAAAAAAAAAGAATTACAGAAATTTATAGTATACATAGAGGTACTCTGGGACACATATGTCTAAGACTAGCTGTGCTAGTTACATTTAAAAATGCATAGAACGTTATAAAACACTGCAAAATGGAAGGCATGTGATAATTTAATTAAATGACTGAAAAACTACATACAGTACTAGCTGAGCTTTCTATGTTTAGTGACTAGACACATGACCATCTGGTGTTGAAGAACAGCCTCTGCCACCACTCTTCAGTTGGGTAATTATTGTCTAATCCCTGCTGACAATTCTACAATTACCTGTAACATAACCTACAATGCTGCAGCTACCCAGAAGATATCCCAGTAGTAGGAAAATAGGATTCTGTCAAGTAAAGCATGAGAAAGCAAAAATGGACCTTTCCTAGTTAACTTTATAAAGGGAAGGTCCTAGCAATATCTCTTTATCCAAAAGCCTTATATAGAAATTGTCTCAGTCAGCTTCATATAAACAATTATAAATAGAAAAGCCAACAGCATGGAACTCGTACAATTTACTAAGGTTGGAAGGAATACACTTGGGGGTTATTCACTAAGATGCGAATCTGGCTGTCGAATTCACAAACAGCGGATTCCCATAGTAAATCTACTACAATTTCATCATTGTAAAGTCACAACAATTTTCCCATAATAAAGTCGCGACTGCGACAATATTCTCATTATAAAGATGCAACAGCGACAGTAGCAGCCTATTGCGACTGTCTTTATCTGGCGAGTTTGCACCCATACACAACAATATAGGACTTTAGTGAAAAAAAACCCTTGGTCTTTCCGACTTTATCGCGTGAGATCCAGCCTTGTTCCCGCAAGATTTTTTCAATTGAATTTTTCAATCTCAATTTTTCTTAATTTTCGATGGAAAAGTAGCCATACTTTACATTAGCAGTATGGCTACCTTCTAATCGAAAAATTGAGATTTCAAAAACTCGATCTAAAAACTCACACAGTAATCTCTTGATAAATTCGGAAAGACCAAGGGGGTAATTCAGGGAAGAGCGAAGTTACCTTGCGATGTTTCTCATCAGTTCACTGAGACGGGTACGCTCTCCCTGGTCAACTGCACTCGGAGATCAGCGCACGCTTTAAAGGTACTTCAGCTCACCTCGCGACCACTCGAGTCACCTCACCGAGCCAAAGTACCTTTAAAGCATTCGCTGATCTCCGCTTGCAGGAGACCAG
>WMED01005631.1:0-19281 GCA_019650415.1 Pipa parva
ACAGGTGAGTGAATGGGAAGCGGAGGATGATGGTACAACAGGTGAGTGAATGGGAAGCGGTAAATCCCAATCCAAATGGGATCTTTTTTTCCTTTTTTTTTTAATTTTTGGTCCTTTAATTTCCAAACGATATATTTTATAAAATATATTTTTTTAAAAACTAAAGTGAACATAAAAAAAAAAAATGTATCAGAAAAGTTTATCAACAAACATTTGTTGAATATATTATTGATATATTTATTTATTGTAACATTTTCCTGCTACGGGTTTGTAAATGAATAATATTCTGCCGCTACCTACTCCTTGGCATTACAGCAAAGCCTAAGGAATGTTTAGATTAGATTATTTCTATTGTCACTGGAATAGTATAAGCACATACTTATCAGCGAAATAACAAGTGCGTCATAGTCGTAAGTAGAATAGCCATATCTGAATAAGTAATAAATATGTATCAATAATTAATAAATATTAATGCAGAATATGAATATTTGAAATAAAATCAGAGGTAATAAATAAATTCAGAGGTAAAATCAGAGGTACAAACGTTGAAACCTGCTCTGTGAACTCAAAAGCAAGTGTTTGTTTCCAAGCAAAGTGTTGTGATCACTTCCCAATGACAATGTAATATTCTCTCCTTCTGAGCAGATTATTGTAACAGCGACAGCAGGGATTCCGCTGAGAGTATTTGGGCTACTAGCACAGAGGGGAAGCCTGGGAGATTTAGGATATGCTACAACACACAAAACATTCAAATCTTGACATTTTCTTTTGGGATAAATATTAAAATATCAATAGTTTATTGGCTGTAGAAGTTCTTAAGGACTTATGGAATGGGCAGTGCGGCGGCTCAGTGGTTAGCAATGCTGCCTTGCTTGGGTTCTGGGTACAATTCCACCCTGGACTTCATCTGCATGTAGTTTGTATGTTCTCCCCGTACCTGCATGGGTTTCCTTCCAAAAGGGAGTGAAGTGAATTATGAATCTCTGTAAAGCGCTGCGTAATATATCAGCATTATATAAATGAATACACATACATACTGTACATAATGGATAATAAATGCATGCCATCAAATGTCAATTTAAATATTTTCTTATGCTATTATTATTATTTTCTTATTTTGCAACACTCGCAATCTACTGCTCCGCTAGCGTGCCACTATATGGTCAGAGTATTTTCATGCAATGATCACATGCTATTAAGGCTTACGGGAAGTGTTTGTGTGTATACCAAAGCGCACACGGAAGCCTTATAAGAAAACAGATGAAATGCAATTTGTGCGATTCTCACGGTCACATGCCACTACAGTATTCCAACACAATTTAATCTTTATTTACATTTTTACAGTGTGGCACAGTCCTCCATTATGCTGGAGAGACTGTTTGGGGGGGGGTGTTTGTGGTGAAATTATGTTCAGTGCAGTATGTCAACCAGCCAATCACGTAATCATTAAGGGAACATTATGGTTCACGGTGGGTCATTTTCAATGTCCAAGATAAAATGATACTTTTATTTTTATATTTCGTTACCCAGAGTATGAAGAGAATTATGGAATTGTCAGTTAAACATTACTAATCAATCGCTTTGAAAACGTAAAGGAAACAAACAATTTTTTTTTAAACAGGTTGTAAATAGATTGAGTCATCGCTTGAAAACGGACGCCAATATAGACAGTCTTAATTACAGTACTAAGTTGGTTATGGCACGCAGCAAGATAATTAGCTGAAGAAGTAAAGGTAGGTGGACCTTGCACAGTGGCACATAAAATTATCAGACAAGCTTACAGGCACACTCATTTTTAAATATTAACATTTTTTATAGTGCTGTTGTTGCTGTTAAACATCATTCACAGACAGACCCCAGACCCATATCTGTAGGGATTGTAACTGGTCCCTATACAGGAAATCAGACTGGCTATCATTTGTGATGTCACTGGCGCCCTGCCTACTTTCTCCTGATTGGCTGTGTGCCAGTGACATGGTTGCCCAATGCTAGCCACCAGGTAGATAGCAGTGGAGGGGACTGGGGAACTGAGACTTGGGGACAGTTCCAGTGGAATCTGCGACATTTTTGGGGTTATGATTGAGGAGTAACTGACCAATCAGCAACAGTAATTACCTCCACTGAAACAATCTATAAACGGAGTACTATTCAGCCCTGTGTGTGCTTAGTACACAATAGACCAATCAGTTTAAATCAGAAGCAATGAAATGATCCAATCATAGTGCAATGTAAAAAGTAAACAAAGATTATTTGGCCAATAGCACACTATCCATTCTGTCACCGGTGGTAAACGTCATCACAAAGCATTGAAAATAATGCTGTTATAAATAACAGCGAGATTATCGATATTTCAGCGCTATTTAGTGCTACTGGCGGTAAACTAGTTGAATTTTAGTGACATCACTGGCTCACCACCTACCTTCTTCCGATTGGCTATGCGCCAATGATGTCACTAAAAATGTTAAAGGCCTCACTCAGTTGGGGGTGATCCTATACCCCCTCTTGTCTGAGCTTCCCGGGCCCTCTGTTTCATAATGAATCTAAGGGCCCAGGCTCAGGATAAACATAAGATTATTTGCTTACTTGGGGCAGACCAGGACCTGCAGCCCCCCAACCTTTTCCAGGTCTGTGCATGATGAAAACACACTTCCTTGCACACATCACCATCATGCAGCCTGTGGACCCCCCGGTTGGGGACCCCTGATCTACACTGTGACTTTAGCTCCACTTTAAAAGTCCGCTAATTGTGCCAACGGAATGTGGAAGAGCTCTGCAGCACATCACGGGTTAAAGGCATTAGGAGCTGGCAAATATCTAACTCATGCCTCAGTTAAAGGGAATTCTGACCTCTGGACACAGAGGTAATTACCATTTATTATCGCTTTCAGCTGACTCACATTACGTATGCCATTCACAGGTCTTTGTTCTCTGTACAGATTTACTGAGGACAAATTCCAACCATTTTTATTTCTGCTTGAAATTATCTAATCTCGGAGGGGTTTTCCTAAAAGTACAGTGTGCGGGATTCAAGGTCCAGCGAGACCACCATGTTTACACTCCAGATTGCAGTACTCAATACAGTCCTAGAAAATTCATTGGCAGAACATTATTAATATAGATCCAGGGGGTAGAACTATGTGTGTCACAGCAATTCCTTCCATTTAGATTGTAAGCTCTACGGGCCAGGGATGTCCAACCACTTGTGTCAACTGCAACCTGGCGCTTACAGTGATGTATCCTTGTGATATTAAACTTTTATTGTGTAATGTACTTTTCCCATGCCTGTATTATATTTGTATTGCTGAATTGTACAGCGCTGCTTAAATTTGCGGTGCTTTATAAATAAAATTATACATACATACAATTGTGGCTGAGACCAAGTCATTAGCTCTGGGGGGGTTACAGTTGGATCCCCCCACGCTTAACTTCAACGCTCCCACCCACCCCTCTTTATAGCTGCTGCCCAGGGGCCCCACTCCATCTTATAACATCTTTGCCACTCTTATATAACTATATTGGACAGTGCGGTGGCTCAGCGGTTAGCACTGTTGCCTTTTAGCACTGGGTTCAATTCCACCCTGGACTTCATCCAGAAGTTTGTATGTTCTTCCTGCACCAGCTTGGGTTTCTTCCGGGCATTCCAGTTTCCCCCCACAATCCAAAAACATACATCTGCTGTCTATGTGTGTGACTGAATAGGGAAACGAGATAGTAAGCTTCATGGGGCAGGGACTGAAGTGAATGATGAACCTCAGTGCTGTGTAATATAGTAGCGCTATATAAAAATGTACAAAAAAAAAAATAAATATATATATATATATATATATATATATGAGCATAATCTGGGTGCGCTCATCAGAAAGTTATCTTTAGCAAACCCTATGCATATAGTAAGACCCATGTCCCCTTGGCAGACTACCCTAAACTGCTGGGTGCGCAATTGCATGTCAATGCACTGCGGCTAACGTGTGTATGAACCCTAATAATTCACCGAACCATTACAAAAGGAAAATGTAACTTTAGTTAATGAAGTTTGCTTTCATTTGATAATCCTATAAGTATTAAATAAAGCGTTTAATCTGCGCAGTTTTATTGGACTATACATTTGTGAACTATTGATACAGAACTATTATAGAATATAGTTTATAGTCACAGGGTAAAATGATATAGAATCTATTAATGCTAATAAGACAGTGCCCCCTAGTGAAGAAATCATCATGAAAAATCATAGAAAGCTTGCTTTTTTTTTTTTTTAGAACAAAAACTACAAAACTACTATTATTTCGATGTGTTTTTTTTTTTTAATTTGAATTTGGTCACTTTAACAGTTTTCCACTGGATTCAGGTTAATGCACAGTGGTTCATATCAGCAGCAGTTCATCTACATTTCCCATCATTCTCCAACAGGTCAGTAAAATTTGAGTCATAGCAGTTGAGAGGGAACGCTTAGTATTCATTTTCAGAAAATCTGCACCATTGCTAGGAAATGTAACACTTCTATTGTGAAATACATTGGTTGTCACTTTGTTGCACAGCACGTTGCAAGTTTTATCTATATTAAGTTCGGCTGAAAGCAATCACAGTGGGTTATCTGATTAAAATTGTCAGCGGAAAAAAACAAACAAAGGTGGTGAAGATCAACGCAAATCCAGACTTTAATTTTTCAGATTATTGCTTCCCGTAACCCTTAAAAAAAAAAAAATAAACAGGCGGGTCAAATCAAATAACACACTTGCATTCTGAGGTTACTGGTCCTTTAAGGTCAGTTACAACGCAAGAATAATATGATCCCAAATCTCCGACTGCAGAAACCGCAAGAACCGTGCTAATGCGGAACAATCCCAATACAGGTAGTCCTCGACTTATGTCATTGATCTGTTCTTACGCGGCGTCGTAAACCGAATTTCGATGTAAGTCGGATCATACGTTCATACAGCATGGTTCGACTTACGTCGCAAAACCGTGTAAGTCGAAACAAGGCATCGTATAAAGCGTCGTAACCCCGAAAAGACGCAACTCGAGGCCGTCGTAACCCGAGGACTAACTGTAAAACGGGAGTTAAACATGAAAATACACTTGTTTTCATCAAACCACTATTCAGTAATCACTGCACTATCATAAATATTCCTGCGCTCTGAACTCGGCAGAGCCAATCACTGAACAGTAACATGCGGACGATTGCTGCGATCATGTGTCCTGTATGTGACATTCATGAACATGCGGAATATTTCTGATTAAATGTATGTCAATATTTATATATGTATAAAGCGCCGTTAGGTTTAACAATACAACCGTAACACAGAGAAGACAGAAAGTGCTCCGCCCAGTAAAAGTGAATTAAATTACAAGCAAAGAGTCATTTTGATACACCCCTGTTTAAGCACAAGGCATATAATTTACCCCATCATGACATGACTCAACAAGCATGGAAAGTTAGGAAAAAACTATGGTTTGCATTTTTCCTTTACAAAACAATAACTTGTGACAGCTTTTCTCTGGTACTCCTTTGCCTGTTTTCTATCATTTTCTGCCCTTCTGGACCTGGCAACACCCCCCCAATCATCAACCAATTTTACAGTGAGAAAGTTAAGGGCTACGGAACAGGGGGCATTTTGATCAAAACAACTTTGTAGACCTTACTATATCAGTCTGTCCACCTAATACAGACATCTATGTTAAATCTGTGCACTAGCGTAGGAAAAGTGAACTTAGCAATAGTAAAGAGTTTTAACAAAAGTTTAAAAGATGTGGCAACTGGCGCAAGAAGTTTGTGCAGTTTTTGAGCAGAGGGTTAGCGATATAACTGCACACAGATAGAAAGGATAAAAACTAAGCTTGTCTGAGAGCAGTAAGATCACTGACAGCACACATAGAAACTGCACTGTTTTATTAGTTTTCCTTTAATCTGGATTTTACACCAAGGTTTGCAAATTGCTCCAAACCATAACATTACAGAAGACACCAACTGACAGTCCTCGCAGTCATTCACAGCAAGGAAAATGATAATGTTAATACCGGGGTACTGGGCCCCCAAATTCCTGAGACCCTAAGAAGTAATATTTTGTATTGTTCCGCCTCTCCATGACCCTGTGAGTTCAGTGCTTTTCCCAGGGGGTAGACCTGATCCCCACAGAGAGGTGTGAACGGTTCTATAACCTAATGACATCAGAGATTTACACCTGAGGAGGTTATTCACTAAGGTGCGAATTCGACTGTCCAATTCGCAAACAGCGGATTCCCATAGCAAATCCGCTACAATTTCCCCAATTATAAAGTCTCGACAATTTTTTAAAGTTACAATGGAGACAAATTTCCCACAGTAAAGTCGCGACTGCGACAATATTCTCATTATAAAAGACGCGACTGCAGCAGTAGCAGCCTATTGCGACTGTCTTAATCTGGCGAATTCCCACCTATACGCAACAATTCGGTCTTTAGTGAATAACCCCCTCATGAGTGTTTAAAAAAAAAGAGAAATGACAGGAAATAAAAGGAGCGCTCCCAAAATGACTTCCCCCACAGCCTGACCCAAAAACAAAACAAAAAACCGCAGCACTTCAAATTCCACTCGTTTACTGAATCTAATACATTTATAACCAATCACAATAGATTCTTTCATTCAACATCCCTCCAAATAGTATCTTTATTTATAAATATATACTCACCAGGATGACAGCGCAATCAGACAGACTTAAATTAAAGTCCAACCAGTCTTGCTTTAACTTATGAACAAGATGAGGAAAGAAAAGGAGAAGCGGAGAAATTGTCAGCTCTTTAACCACTTCCTCCAATCCCCATGTGGTCTCCTTCCAAGGTCCTCGCACACAGCTGAAGCTCTCTAGTTCTGCATTCGCATGCACCCAAGCCTTGCCATTCATTTGCTGCAGGGCTGAGCTAATGGTATATGCTCCCTAGCTGTAACACACGAGTTTGATCCTTCCCTGCAGCCGGCTGCCTATTTAATATCAGACATGGGAGGAGTTGGAACGATGAGCGATGGGGAAGTCCAGGAGCCCATTTCCCATCACAAGGCTAGTCTTGCTTTGTAGGGGAAAAAAGTAAAAGAGAGAGAGAGTTTATAGTGTGGTGGGGACCCCTCCCAGAGTGACTACGATTTCACAGCCTGGGATTCCACATGGAACAGGTTTAAAGTCCTCTTACAATGGACTCTGCATTCAGACCCCCAGAAGCGCTCTTTTCTTCTCCGTGCACAATACAGCGCGCGGTGTGGACTCTCCCAAAGCTTGTCTGGTTAAACACCGCGCTCCCTGGATCTAGTGTCCTCCACCTGATATTCCTTAAAGGGAAAGCTTAGTAAAAAAAAAAAAAAAAAAATAGCTAATGAACAAGGCAAGGCTCATTTTTCTTTTATTACAGATCTTCTCGCTGCAGCAAACCGTGGTTATTAGAGCATTCACATACAGTGGCGTTTATCAAAGCTTGCTAATTAAAATTTAGTTTCCTTGCCCTTTATTCTTGCGGCGGTTACCTGTTTCTTTCATTCAGATTTTTGTCCACAGACCCCAAAATTAACAAGAGGCAGGTGAAAAGGGATAGTCAGAATGCTAAGGGGCTTATTCATCTAAGTGAGAATTTGACTGTCAAAGCTCCGCACCTGCCCCACCACCACCCCACCGGGCCATGGAAAACTGGTCTTGCTTAAAGCCGGTCCCTGGTGCAAAAAAGGTTGGGGACCTCTGGTCTAAAGCACACACAAACGGATCTCGATCATTAAGGCTAGGTTCACACTAGCGTATGATGCGCAATACGCAAGCGTACTTTTCTATTGTAATTACCAGTGACAGTGTGAACGCTCCCTTGGCGAAAATCTCATGAATAATCCAGCAAAATGAAAAACAAGCATATGCAAATAGCGAGTAATCCTCAACAAATATCAGACATGATATCAGATATTTAACATATAAAACAATAAAATAAATGGTGCTGAAAGGAGGTGGGGTTAGTGATCTACATGCTGTTAGACATGATAGGGAGTCCAAATATGTGCTGCAGGGAATCTCATGGGTCTTCCAGACATCTAGGTTAATGGACTGAAAATGACTCTCTCTGTCCCAGGCACTTATCGAAAATGACATCAAGGCAAAGTGAGATCAAGATGGAACAATACTGCATGCAACAGTTCCCTACAGTCGCGCATTCTTACTGTTATCTCCGAAATACGGTAATATAGAGCATGGGGCTTATTCTTCAAAGTGAGAATTTGCACATCAAGTGTGAATTCTCATCACTGCGTCGCTACACTTCGATTCTCCATTCCTTAGTCACTGAACAGAGGATTTCCATAATGAAAGAGTTAATGGCGTCTGAAGCCATCTCCTGCTTAGCACAGCGTAGACAGTCGGAGAGTATGAGCCCCACCATCAACCCCCTTAATTCACCGCTAAATCTGGCAAAGTAAAACTAGCAAATTTGACACAGTACATCTTGCTGAATATGCTACTCGGGCTCCTACACTTGGCGAATACGACGCGAGCACGCGCATGAAAAGTGATGCAAAGAGCTCTGTAAATCGGCGAATGTTGGAAGCAGCCGAAATTGGTCGCAAATATGCCCCATTGCAGAGTTTGCAAAATGTCCGAAGATTGGGAAGTGGTGAATGAATGTAAAGTTGGGCGCAACTGTTTGAACTTTTCATGAATAAGCCCCTTGCAAATATTTCCTAACTACGCTGTGTTCCAAATCACTATGCAAAAAGTGTTTAGGAGAGATAAGGTAAGAATTTTTCTTTATATCACTGAAAGCAATTGCAGACACCTGTGCTAATTAGTTTGGCAGGTGTGTCCAATTAAAGGCAAGACTACTTAAGAAGACTGTCCCACATTATTAAGCAGCCTACATTTTCAGCCAAAATGGGAAAGAAAAAGGATGTGTCGGCTGCTGAGAAGCAACAAATTGTGGAGTGTTTAGGTCAAGGCATAACTGCAATCAACATTGCCAAGACACTTCATCGTGATCATCGCACAATCAAGAAGTATGTAGCTGATTCACAGCACACACGTGTGCGTGCCGATAAGGGAAAATTGAGGACTCTTTCCAACAGCCAAGTACGTCAGGTTAATAGAGCAGCTGCAAAAATGCCTTGTCATAGCAGCAGGCAAGTTTTTGAAGCTGCTGATGGTGCTTACAACATCCCCCGAACAACAAGATGCAGGGTCCTGTCGACCTCCTCTATCCACTGCACACAAGCAGAAATGGCTCCAGTGGGCCAAACAATACATGAAGACTGACTTCAAAACTGTTTTGTTCACCGATGAGTGCCGTGCAACGCTCGATGGTCCAGATGGATGGAGTGGAGGATGCAAACACGGCTACGGCGCCAACAAGGAGAAGGTGGAGTAATGTTTTGGGCTGGAATCATGTCGTAATGGCGATCTGGTCAGCGCAATTAAATTAAAAGGTGAGAACTGGGGGTGTATGTGATATACAGAGGTACGCTGACGTTCAGCGGTATCAACAGGTGAAAAAATACAGTGAAAATGACTTCACACATTGATAAATAACCTTGCCTTTTGTAATCATGAAAACTTAAAAGGAAGGTAACAAAACAACAGTAAAAAATGCTTCAAATGCATCTAAACTTACTGTATATTTAATCAATGCTAAATTGCGCCTGGGAAGTATTCTATTCTGTAGCTGGAATGGAATGTATTGTTACTATAATTACATTAGAGGCATATTCATTTTTACTGTTAATATTTCTTTTAAAATACTCTCTATTGGTGGTATCACTGGCCTCTAACGAATCACAAAAGCAAATCAATCAGAATTTCTTTATTTGTAGGAAGAAAAAAAGCTTTTCTAATAAGATTTGAAAGGCTCAACCCAGCCAAATTCAGAAACATTTCAAATAAACTCCTTGATTCCCCCCCCCCACTATATTATTCATACAGTTTTATAGAGACATGGAAATGATGTCCTTAAACTGGCATTAACAGAAGCTGTAGCACAGCATTAATGATCGCTAATTAGCCAAATTGCCATCCACTGCTAATGGGTGAATCTCCCAGGAGAGAGGGAAGGTTTTATGTTTTTTTTTCCATTTTGCAGAGTTGCAAGAAGAGAACAAAAAAAAAACAAAAAACAAGGAGGGCTTATTCATTAAAGTGAATTTGAATATCAGAGTGAACTCTTGTCACTTTCGGTCCCTAAGGGCGCAAGTTCTCTGGTCCTTATTCACTAAGCACGTCGGCAAGAAAACTAGCAGGTTCCCACAAAACACAATGCTCTAATCAGAAATTCTTTGATGGAAAAACCATAGTACAGAGCAATGGCGCCACAAGGTGGATCCGCCATACGCAATTTTTTGGGGAATACCGCTTTCCTGTTGGAGGTTACTCATTAAAAAAAAATCTTCCAAGGTCTGCGCAGAGTTATTCTGTACAGCAGGGGGCAGGAGTGACTTCCTGTTCTGCAGAACAGGAAGTGATATGCGTAGAATGTGACCATGTTTATTTAGCATGTTAAACACAGTGTACAGCAATCAGAAAGAACTGAATTTTAAAGTCATAAACAGTTGCAAGTACACTGTAATTTGAAGGGAATCAGTGGTCACCCAATGACCCTTTAAGTAAATTAAATACCCTATTGCAGGAGTTGGCCATTTCGCCCCCTCGTCCACCGGTGAAATTTTTTCTGAGCCGCAAAGAGGTAGGAGCGCACTCTCCCGATCACATGACCTGCCGACGGCAAATCAGGAGAGGCCTTGAAGATCATGGGCGGAGCTAGGGAGATGCACTCTGAGCCACAACAAGGCGGCTGAAGAGACGCGTATGGCTCGTGAGCCACACTTTGCCGACCCCTGCCCTATTGCATTATTTTTCACCTGCTCTGTAAAACTTTGCAATTTCTTCTGCTCTTTGCAAGCACTGCAGTCCTCTTCACTTCCTGTTCCTGTGTGATTCATTGAAGGGAGCATGTGCAGTAGCAGAATTCTGATGTAAAACTGCTACTGGGCTTAAACAATTTCGCCAAAACGCACAGGAAGAGGAAGTGAAGAGAATCAAAGGAACAAGCTTTTAGTTCTCCTTTAAGTCCATTGAATAATTATATAAATAAAATAAAAACCATTTTAAACAAACAGCAGAAATGTGAGACAGTGCGTGAAATCATTATCGGCCTTTGCGTTAAAGCCACGCCAACATACACTGATAGTTGGCAAACGAGTTGGCTTTTTGCTATGTGTGTCTGAATTCCAAGAGGACAAATTGCCAGCATCTTTCATAAACAATTTTAAGCAGCTGATTTTGTACGTGAAACGATCCAAGAATCCTTCAGTGTCGGTCTTCATAAAAAATACAAAAATTAAAAAAAACAAAAAACCATGTAGGGCGGATTCGGAATATAAATCTGTCAAGCTCCCGCTAAGCTGAAGTCAATTTGAAAACTTGGATCAGTCAGTATTTTTGAGCATGTGCGTAATGAACAATAAATGAGTATTTGAATAAGCACTAATTCTGATTGACACAAATTAACTTAATTAGAAAAAGGTGCCAATTACGAGAAAATAATTCCACGAATGCAGTTAGCAGCTTGGCTGTTAAGCATTTCGGAATTCAGTGTTTGGAAAGACTTTTAGCGCATCAAACAAATGTAAGGGATAGTGAAACAGTTTTAGTCAAACTGTCCCTTCTCACAGCGCTTATGTACTGTTACCAAAGTGGCTGGGTAATTACCCAGTTTGCCCCCCTTAACGCCAGCCCTGAAGAGATAATCTATTAAAAGGGCCGAAGTCTGTCTGGGTCCAGAACCAAATAATTCAACAGCAAACATCTGATTGATTACATTTCCCTAACAAAACTATAAAGAACATTTAAAGGGTAAGTAATGATTAAATTATTTTTGCACACACAAGCTGCTTGATTGTAGGTGCAGCAGCCTTGGGACAATGAAGAACATTTTCTTCTCCCCAACAATCTTCCCCCTTATCAACTAAACAATTTCTGTTCTGCATTGGATTTCCTTAAAAGTGCCGATCCTGGGATAAAGGGTATGTAAAGGGGGAGGTGGGGGGAAGCAGATCCAGAGGAATGATTATTTGAGGAGCCTAAAGCAGAGTGGAGGAAAAAGTCGAGGGAGAAAGCAACTTTAGGAGCAGTAAAAGGAGACTGTGTGAGGGGGGAAAAGTAGACTGTTTGGGGGGGAACAGATATTGATGGTAAAATAAGAGGGTGTGAATGGGGAAGCTGGTTGTATTAAAGGGGTAAAAACAGTCTGGAAGGCAAACTAAGTTAGGAGACGCAGGCCGAGTGGGGCAATGCAGGCCGAGTGGGGCAACGCAGGCCGAGTGGGGCAACGCAGGCCGTATAACAGAAAGCAGACTGCTGGAGGGAGGAATAGCAGGCAGAGAAAGGGAGGGGGTCCCGGCCACCATGGTTGTAGTCCCTGTAGTGTGCTGGGGGTGCACCAGGGTCCAGCTCCCTGAAGCTCTGCCCCTGACAAGGAGACTGTTCAGGGGGAAAGGGCATTGTGGGGGTGATTCATTAAAGTCCAGTGAGACTGGAAGGAGAGTGAAAATGCCAGATAAAAGCATTTTACCAACACTGCACAGCCAGGAACATGCACATCTTTATGAGATGAAGCAAACATGCCACACTATGGCGGGGTCGAATTTACACACAAAATCTTACAGCTGAAGCCATGCACATTTTAAAGAGAATTGCAAAGAATGCCCTAAATCGCTTCGAGTGGCGGCTTTGTACAGGGCAGTATGTAAATAGCCAAAACCAGCATAAAAACACCCACAATGCAAAGATCTTAGTATGAAATGTGCCGGACTTCCCTTATATAATTCCCTTTTCCATTCGCTGTAAGTTAATAAAGATAAATAATAATAATAAAGACACAGCAGACTGCGCTCAGGGAATATGGTTCTCTCTAAATTAGCATTTGCTCATACAAGATACTGGTTTCTGGCGGGAACACATCGGAAGAAATCAGTATCCCTAGTGGGCAATCATGGTACTGCAACTGTCTGCGACAAACACAAGACGGCAGCTTCTAACCCTACAAATAAATGTAAACAAAGAATAACATGTGTGAAAGTATTTTTTATTAAACATTTAGTAAGCAATAAAAGGAAAAAATCAATCCCGAATACAGTTCTAAAAAGGGGTAGATTTTCCCTTTAACTGCATTCTTGCTTTGCTCTAAATCTCTTTTTTATGACAGAATTTTCCATTGATTCTTCCAGAACCCAAAAAAAAAAAAAAAATCAGACATTCTTTGTCAGAACGGGACAACACCCAATTAGCAGCAATGTCTCCTACCCTTAATTAAGGAGTTCTTTTGCATGATATAAACAACACAATGTTAGAATTACCAGATGTAACAAAGAAAGGCTCGCTGGAAGCCAGCCATGCCACAACTTATCAATGCATGAATGGAGGCAATTTCTAAAAAGGAATTACAGCAGCCACTTGTGTTTTGTCTGGGAGAGCTGCATAGTCTGTCACAGGAATGACCCCGGAGGGTGTAATGGAAACCTGCTAATGCATTGGTCAAAGAAGATTCCCAACTATTACCTGGGCCCAAAGGCATGCATTGTGTTACTTATAAACAACAAGTAGATAAGGAAAGCGACTGAGGTTTTAAAGAGGGGGAAGCGTCATATCATCACAACAGAATGGTGCCATATTGGGGATGGCAGTGGCCATCCTTTAGAATAGATAGGGCAGAGGGCTGGGATGCTAGGAATACTCACAATGGACCCCTTTGGGGTGAGGAGGCTGTGGACTGCAGTAGTCTTCCATAGGGGGTACTTGTCTACCCCTTGTGGACACCCATGCTCCTATCTCGCCTGTCGATTAAAATGAACTTGATGCGAAGTGAATGTGAGCAATGCCCGTCTCTGTTATATTCAAGGACATAAATGACCAGTGCTTGAACCTATAGCGTCTTCATAAAGAAAAGCTCCGCATTGTGAATACAGTAAACACCAGTGCTATAACCCACAGACGTCTGGCAACCAAAAACCAACAAATCAGCTCCGGGGGGAAAAAAAGTATCAGTCGCTGTGTCCTTTATTTTATCATAAAAAACAGCAAATTATCGCTTGCAATTGGCTCTTTAGTTCTTCCACCCATCTTATATTAATGTTGGCGTGCCAATGACAAGCCTTATAAACACATCTTAGACTTCTGTACAGCCAATTAAGGGCAGGCTGCTTGGCACGGATTCTAAGATGAATTAGACAGTGTTTGATATCTCTCCTTTGTCTAAGGGTGCAGTCATAATGGTGGTAGGAGTTTTTTTATTTTCTGCGGTTTGGCAATATGGAAGTCATTAAGAAGAAACTCTCCTTTGCATCTGATGGAAAATGTTTAGCACCTGGAAGCTTTTGTGTTAAAGCAATGCGAAGAGGAATTAATATGCATCAAATACATGTTTATACAGAGTTTCCCATTCTTAGTAATAGGAATAGTTTAGAAATGTTACATAGATTTTAGCAAACCTCTAAGGAGTCAATGTAATATTTTTAACTTCACTACTTACTTTCTAAGTGGTTGGACTGTTATAAAAAGATAAATTATAACAGGAAAGCATTAATATAATATCTATATTATTCATTTTGCATTTTAACCAAGAGCTTACAGCTATCAAACTTAAACTTTATTCAATGTCCATATACAGTACATATATAATGAACCTTAGTGTCCCTTAAATAAAACATTTAGGGGGGGAATTCACGATTGTGCGAAGTGAGCTCCGAAGCCTTCAGCTCACTTCGCACCAACTGATATGTGCTCACTGATGTCCTGTGCGTGGACACCAGTGAGCGCATTAAAGGGATTCCAGTCTCGGCGAGAGCAAAAGAGTTGCCTCGCCGAGACTGGAATCCCTTTAATGCGCTTGCTGATGTCCGCGTGCAGGACATCAGTGAGAGCATATCAGTCAGTGCGAAGTGAGCCGAAGGCTTCGGAGCTCACTTCGCACAATCGTGAATTCCCCCCTTAGTCAAGGACCAAGTTAGTGAGATGTACACTTTTTAAAGTAGAAATTAACACTTATTGAAATAAAACCCAGCTAAATATATATATTTTTTTCATTTATTAAAAAAACAGCAACAACCAGTTTCTCTTAAGCTGACAAATTCCACTGTTCCTTATTCAGTTTCTGATCAATATTCCACCTGGTTTCCCCCTCGTCTCCATCAAGATTACAACTAAATGAAGTCACCATCAAGGACAAAGTAGTCTCCTGACCTGCCTGCTCCCATCATCACCTCAATCCCAGCTGTAAGGTTTCTGATTGGCTGAATCTAAATCTCACCATCTTACATGCAGTTCCATTTAAAAATCTCGCGCAAATAATATCTCACAGTCACGAGATGGGTCTGGGAGCAGAGAAATTAAAGAGGTCAAAGATAAAATGAATTGGTTGGTTTTATCCGTCAACTGGTTCAGCTGTGAATTAAGAATTTCTGTAACCCAACTTCATTCTTCCCAGTGTATTTATACTGGATTAAAAAAAAAAAAGTACACTTATAGGTTTGTTTGCTTTTTGCGTTTTCTATTGAATTTGTAATAAGTAAAAATTAAGATTAATTTCAAAGTTAAAGTTAAGCTTCCCCTTTAAAAAGTCTTCTAGTATGGAGTGCCAGTCTATTGTCTATGTTATTTAGAACGCAGGCCACTTTGTATAGTGCTACCTCCTCTTTCTAAGTGCCTGAATGTATTAAAATGACAATGTGCCTGACACCAGGATGAAACATCTGTAGTAGGATTAAAACAGGAGGAAGATCTCAGAGCATTTTCCCGCTGACGGTACATATTTTATTTTAATTTTGTTGCTTTGGATGAACATCAATGACTGTTTACAGCCTGCAAATCCTTGTTATTTATGTTTCCGCTTTGTATCCTTTTGGTTTGACCCATACGAACAAAGGTGCAATTTAGAGACTGCTAAATGGTGAAATAAGCAATTCTCATTGCTCATGGGATAATTAAATTAGAAGCAGTCTGGAAACGCATGCTGTGCCACAGCTCGGTTTAGACTTGACAAACATCGAAAAAAATTGTCAAGCTGTTGCAATTAAAACTGAACACTTCCCCTCACCCCGAAATAGTAGATGCAAGTACCCTAATATTGGGGGTTAAATGATGGGATTCCAGTGGTTGAAGTCTGCCAGGGCGACCTCTCACCAGCTTATCTACCCTGAAGAATCACGCAACCTAATTTTATGGCAGTGGGTTGGCAGGCAGGTGGCACTGGGCAGGCATCAGTGTTTTGGCAGCCATGTGGCACACCCATGCCTAGAAACTGAGCTGGTTACATTTAATTTGAATATAAATTCTTTATTTTTTTTTTTTGAGAACATAAACTTCTTGGTTAGATCTCTGTAAGCTGCCATCTTGCTTTCCCATGATGCATAACTGCCTTAAGCTTCTTCTTTCAATATGATTCACACTGCACAGCAGAAAAATGGTTGTCCATGACACCTGCCCGTTGTCACGGGGCTGGAATTGTACATCCATTCTTAGCTGTCCCTGCAGTACTTGAGCTGCTTAGCAAGTGTAGCTGCAGGAAATTTAGATTGTAAGCTCAGGGAACCAGTTCATGCTTGTAAGACGGAGGCTCCACAATCCATCATGTGAATGGGAAAGTATTTAGGGGGGCTTCATTCTAACTCATGCCATAAAGGGAAGGGAACATAACCATTATTAATTAGCCATGTACACCCCCCTTTATCTGTCCCAGTTATATTTAAGCAGACTCACCATGTGGAACAACATTTCCTTTTTTAAACAACCAGTAGAATGCACTGTACAGTGTTTAATGCTGATTACAGGATACTTACTTCTTTCGCTTTGGTCAGACTGTATGGAGGTTGTATGGAGAGTTGGATTGTTTGGTCATTTTCCCAGAACCTTTTGCCATTTTAGTCACTGGCTAATTGGCACTGCTGCCGATCTGAATTAGAAAATCTTCTCTTATAAAAAGTGGTAAATTTCTCTCATTTTCAGGAAGTACGGTATTCTGATGAGGGTTCAGAAAAGTTGATACAACCCATTTGTGACTTGATTATTGGCTATCATGTGTATTCTTAGTCTCTTTCATCCCCGCAGACTATGCGCGTTATGGTTTCCATGTCTCCGTTACAGGACCAGTAACTCAAAATAAAAACTCCTGTTTGGATTAGCATGACACTTATTCAAATAAAGCCCTTGTAAAAATTTTATCTCAGAAATGAAGATTCATGAATTTTATTGCTTTTTCTGTTCTTATCTTTACTGATACATGGCTGTATTCCCCTAAAATTTATGGGCGCTAGCCCTTTAAATACAAAAATTGGGCATATGGTCCTTTAAAATCAGATACTGGGTCCATCTTTCCCAGTACCATCCTCAGGCAAGGAAGGCCTCAGGAGCTCCCTTTTGTGGAGCAGGGTCCTTCCCCTGTGCTCCACAAGAATCAAGTGTGCGTTGACTAAAGATGGCGCTGGCCCTTTTAAGGCACTGGATCACCTGATAAAGTCACACGCCCATGAAGCGCATATGCGGTTATGTGTGCTGCACTAGCAAGAAGGGGCATCGCTGGCCCTAACTAACAAACAAAGCTGCCAGCAGCAGAAGACAGAGGCATATCTGGAGAGTTGCCATTACTCCTCACACTGAAGCAGTACAGCAGTGCTCAAAGAAGGTGGGGGGGTGGGGGGGGTGCCCTACACATACTATATAGGTTAACTGAAGCCCAACTAAATTGGCAAATGATCCTAGTAAATTGGCCCTAGTGTGACTGAATAGGGAAGCTAGACTGTAAGCTCCATGGGGCAAAGGCTGAAGTGAACGCTGAATCTCTGTAAAACGTAGGTTGTCAGCGCTATGTAAGTAAATACAATAAAACTATAAAATGTTCATTTGGCTGGAAATCTGCACGACACCGCTGATAACGGACTTCGAAAACATGTAATTCTAAGGTGTAATAAGGACAAGCTGGGTGTATGCATTATAAGGGACTGAAATATATAACTATTCTCTTTATTTATCCCAAACTAAACATTATTTCTAATAGGTCATTATTTTGTTCTCTCCATTATCCAACGCCATTACCTACACAACTCCTTTATCCTATTATCTTTCTCGTCTTGAAACTCCTGCCCGGTGCATATTTTTTTCGACCATTTTAAGATTGTTGCATTTTGCGGCTACCTGCTCGGTGGAATAAAAGCAAACCGTTCACTTCTCAACCAAATGGTGTGATTATAGCCTGGGGAAAAAAAGGTACAATTATCAGAGTCCAAGCATTTCAATTTTATTACACATTTCTTAGCCCTTTCACGGAAGATAATGAAACTGCACATTTCTGATGCTTTTAAGCAGCGCCATTGTTTCATTGGTAAACGTCAGGAATATGTCAACTTGATTCAAAATAATATTTTATAATAACATTTTCAAAGTAACAAAAACTAATGCTTTTAATGTCTAACGTATTTCCTTGACAAACCATAGTATTATAGAATGGAATCAAAAAGTCAGTAGCCAATCAGATGGCTAACCACAATGACCAATCAGATGGGAAGGATCTCAAGTGACAGAATCCGTTTAACTCATCATCGTACAAATCACACAAAATGTTCCCTGGGGTTTATCAGACTGTTATCTCTTTAAATATCCCCCAAAATGTGCAAACTTTCTACCCTACTGGACAGTGCCTAGTAATCTTTGTGTTGTTGCAAGGGTGTAACGAAACTGCAGAGGGATTTAACAGATGCCATACAAAGTCCAGTTAGATGTGAACAAATGGAATTTGCGTGGTCTTAAAAATGTCCAAACAGAATCCTTTCTAAGAGAGAACACAGTAGAGAAATAGAAGGAAAATCAATCATTTTGCATTGTAATGATGAATTAACTCAGCTCAGCATCGTGGGCATCCAGACAGCCCCCGGAAGACTGCCATGGTTCATGGACTCCTCACCCCAGAACAGTATATCGCGAGTAATCCTAGCCTCCTGACGAGCATGCTCTATCTATCCCCAACAAGGCAGTACCCATCCATCCTGTTGCATCATCACATGACAAAGCATTGATTTAATGATGTCATGCCAATGTCCCCCCTTAAACCTTTTATGCAAACTCCAACAGTCACCAATGAGTATACATCATGAACCTTGATGATCATAGGAGTAAAAATGTCCCTTCTTTATGGAATCATAAACAGGATCCAACATAACACACAATTTGAGTAAAATCCCTAACATACCAATGTTTATCTAGGGACAGAGTATCTGCGGATCTGCATACCACTGTTTATCTAGGGACAGAG